>JAACNH010000842.1:95598-132672 GCA_019447015.1 Hymenochirus boettgeri | reverse complement strand
CCTTATTAATATAGTTATAATGTATCTAATCTGTCTATATAGTCAATCTCCCCCATTCCCCTTATTAATATAGTTATTATGTATCTAATCTGTCTACATAGTCAGTATCCTCCATTCCCCTTATTAATATAGTTATAATGTATCTAATCTGTCTACATGGTCAATATCCTCCATTCCCCTTATTAATATAGTTATAATGTATCTAATCTGTCTACACAGTCACTATCCTCCATTCCCCTTATTAATATAGTTATAATGTATATAATCTGTCTACATAGTCAATATCCTCCATTCCCCTTATTAATATAGTTATAATGTATCTAATCTGTCTACATAGTCACTATCCTCCATTCAGTAGTTAGGTTGGTTCCTTCCCACATTATTTACGGGATATTTAGACTGTAAGCTCTATGGTACCATAACACTTTCCTTTCCATTTTACCGTTTGTCTGGCAGTAGGCGCCAATCTAGCTCCACGGACGGATGGAATGACCTCCCTGCAAAGGGTTAGTGTCTCTTACATGGTAAGACAACTCATTTCATCTCGTGTAACCGCAGATAAGTAATTATCGAGTCAAAGCGAAAGAATGAATGATTATGGGATGTTATGAATGGCAATGATTTGTGTTCTTTCGAGAGGGCGGCTGAACAGCTTTTACCCAGTGTTCTCAGGACTGTAAGTAACGTTGATAGAATTCTCTACAGGACGCCACCTGGGTGCTGTCTATCAGAGGGAAGGTGAAGGATGTGGTTTAGACGGAGGATTTCATAGACACTTCTACAAGACGAAGATGGAGGAAGTTTATACGAAGGCCGTTAGGGTATTTTCTGTTCCTTATCTGCCTTTTAAATCTGCATATTCAGACCCACGTTACCAGGCTAAGCACTAAATCATATCAGTCCAGTTGTAGCTTTAGGGGCAGGGGGGTAACGAGAGGTCACTGGGCCAGCGGGCGCCCTACAAAACTGTGGATGGAACCCCTCGTCCAAACCATGATTCCCCCTCTCCTTCTTCTAGGACTACAATGCAAACAACCGTAAGGTAATAATAAGCAGTGTATATCTGTAATATTCATCCATCCAGGTCATGGTATATCTGTAATATTCATTTATCCAGGTCACGGTATATCTGTAATATTCATTCATCCAGGTCACGGTATATCTGTAATATTCATCCATCCAGGTCACGGTATATCTTTAATATTCATTTATCCAGGTCACGATATATCTGTAATATTCATTCATCCTGATCACGGTATATCTGTAATATTCATCTATCAAGGTCACGGTATATCTGTAATATTCATTCATCCAGGTCACGGTATATCTGTAATTTTCATCTATCCAGGTCGTGGTATATCTGTAATATTCATTCATCCAGGTCATGGCATATCTGTAATATTCATGACCACTATATACACATCAAATACACAGCAGATCCATACATACCAACATATAACACATCATATACCCAGCTTATACACAGCTTATACACAGCTTATACACACCATATACACACCATATACACAGCATTCCATACATATACACAGCATATACACACCAAACACAGCATATACACAGCATTAACCCACCATATACACACCATATACACAGCATATCCATAGCATATCACAGCAGCATTACCCATCACACCATATACCCAGCATATCCGACAGCATATACCCAACCAAACACAGCATATACACCAACATATACACAACCATAGACACAGCATATATCACAACCTAGACCACCATATACACAAGCATATACACATCCTATACACACCATAATACACACCATATACCAGCCGATACACCACCATATACACACCATATACCCAGCAAATACCCGAGCATATACACAGTATATACACACCATATACACAGCATAAACACAGCAGATACACACCTATACCATAGCCAATACACAACATATACACCCCATATACCCAGCATATACACCGCCTATACACAACCATTACAAACACCATATTACCCAGCATAATAACACCATATACCACCATATACACAACACATACACAGCATATACACATCATATACACACCCTATACACAGCATATACACACCCTATACACATCATATACACCCCCTATACACACCATATACACACCATATCACAGCATATACACACCATATACACACATAGACACAGCATTACACACCATATACACAACATATAACACCATTAACACAGCATATACTCAACTTACACAGCCAATACATCACCATATACACACCTATTACACACATATACAACAACACCATATAACACAGCATATACACCCCATATAGCAAACCATATACACCCATTACACCGCATATACACACCATATCCACACCATATACACACCCTATACACAGCAGATACCACCATATACAAAACATTACACACCATTACACAGCATATCCACAACATATACACAACCATATACACAGCATATACACAGCAATACCAGCAAATACACACCATATACACAGCATATACCACACATAATACACGCATATCAATAGCAATACCACCCAGTCATGACCCACATTTATACCACAATCCACAGCATAACACCGCAATAACACAACCATATCCACACATATAAACAGCCTATACACCCTAGACACAGCATATACACACCATATAACACCCATAGACACAGCATATACCCGCATTACACACAATATATACACAACCCTATACACAGCATATCACACCATCTACACACCAATATACGCACCATATAATATAATACACACCATATCACAAGCAGATACACACCATATACACACCATAGACACATCACTTATACCCCATATACAACAGCATATACACACCTATACACAGCTATACACCGCATAACACCATATACACACCAATACACAGCATATACACACCATATACCCAGCAATACCCATCATAATACAAACACAATAAGACACAGCATATAAGCCCACCATATACCCAGCAATAGACACACTCATATACACATCATATACACACCATATACACAGCTATCACACCATATCAACAGCATATACACACATATCACACCATATACACACCATATACACACCATATACCCAGCATTCCACAACATATACACAACCATTACACAGCTATACAACACAGCATATACCACATATCCACAAGCATATACCACCATATACCCATATACCCACATATCACAGCATATCACCCACATATACAACCCCATAACAAACGCATATACACACCATAATACACAACATAACCACCATATACATCACCAGATACAACATCA
This sequence comes from Hymenochirus boettgeri, assembly GCA_019447015.1. Classification (NCBI taxonomy): domain Eukaryota; kingdom Metazoa; phylum Chordata; class Amphibia; order Anura; family Pipidae; genus Hymenochirus; species Hymenochirus boettgeri. The sequence goes on along the minus strand of JAACNH010000842.1, from coordinate 129,377 downwards.
TCTCACACAACAATACTACCAACAATACACACATATCCCCCATATACAGACACCATATACACAGCATAGACACACCTATACACAGCCTCTACACAACAGATCACACCAGATCACAGCTGTACCAGCATAGACACACCAGATACCCAGCATATACAACACACATAGACAACAGCATATACACAGCATATACACAGCATATACCAGCCATATACCACGCATATCACAGCTTATACACAACTAAACTCACAGCAATCCTAGCATATACCAGCATAATACACATCACCTATAAAGCATTACCCTCATATAACACAGCATAACACATCATATCACAGCCTATACACACCGATATACACAGCATATACACCCATATACACGCATATACACAACATCTCACCCACAATTCCACAGCTCTACACAGCAAATACACACCATATACACCTCATATACACAACACCATATACACAGCATATTACACACCCTATACCCAGCATATACACAACATATACACACCATATTAACCGCAGTACACAGCATATACCAAACCATATCACAACCATATACACAGCATATACACACCATAGACACAACCATATACAACACCAATATACACAGCATTCACACCATTATACACCCATATACACGCATATAACAACACCATATACACACCATATACCAGCATATACACCCATAACCAACAACATATACACACCATATACACAGCATATACACAACATATACACACCATAATCCACACACACCATATCCACAGCAAGATCCCCACCATATACACAACCATAACACAGCTATACCACATATATAACACCATATACACACCATTTCACAGCTATACACACCATATCCCAACACCAATATCACACACCATATACACAGCATCTACCACCTATACCACAGCAGATACACAACCATATCCACAAAGCATATACACACCATATACACACCATATACACGCAATACACAGCAGATACCACAGCATATACACAGCATATACACACAGATTCACAGCATATACACGCATATCAATAGCATATACACACATATACAAACACACCCTATACACACCATATACAACACAGCATATACACAGCATATCACAGCATATACACAGCATATACACACATATACACAGCATATACACCCCATATATACCCCAATAACACACATATCAATAGCATATACACAGCATTATACCATCATATAGAAAGCAGATCACCTCATATACACACATATACACAAACATCTATCACAGCTATACACACCATATACAAGCCATTACCACACATATACACAAGCATATACACAACCTAGCCACCTTACACAGCTTATACACCCATATACACAGCCATATACACAGCATATATACACCCCCAATACAACAGCATATACACAACCATATACACGCTATACACAACATATACAACACCATATACCCGCATATACAACAGCATAACAACCCCATATACACACCATATCACAGCATATACACACCATCTACCCACCATATACACAACCATATACACACCATATAACACCAATATACACAACCATATCACAACATTACACAACCATATATCAAGCATAGACACCCCATATCCACCATATACACACCATATACCACAGCATAACACCATATACACACCATAATACACAGCCATATACACACCCTCATACACAACATATACACACCATATACACAGCATATACACAACATATACAACACCATATACACCCATATACCCGCATAGACACACCATATACACACGCATATACCAAGCATTATACACACCATATATGCCCCATATACACAACAAAACACCATTTACACCGCATAATAAACAACATATACACACCATATACACACCATAAACCAGCATATACCCATATACAAGCATATACACACCATATACACATCATTACACAACATATACACCCATATCACAGCATATACACAGCCTATACACAGCCATATACACAGCCTTACACAGCATATACACACATATACACCGCCTATCACTAGCATATCCACAGCATATACACACCATAGACACACCATATCACAGCATAGACACCGCATATACACACCATATCAACAGCATATACACAGCATATACACACAATATACCACGCATATAACACCATATACACACCATTACACAGCTATACACAGCAATACACACCATATACACACATATACACAGCCTATCACACCATATACCACAATAACCACCATATACACGATTATCCACCCATATATCACAGCCATATACCCACGCATATACCCCATATACACATCATATACACACCATTACACACATAGACACAGCATATACACAGCATATACACACCCTAGCACACCAGATACACGGCATATACACACCATATACACAGCATAACAGCATCATTACACACCATATACCACAGCATATACACACCATAAGACACAGCATATACACAATATACACATCATATACACACCATATACACCGCATATACACACCCTATCCACCGCATATACACAGCTATACAACCCCATTACCACCATATACCACCCAGATATACCCAGCATATACACAACATATACACACCATTACAACAGCTTATCCACCATAGACACACCAATACACACATAATACACAACCAATACACACCATATACACGCCATATACACAGCATATAACACAGCATATACACCCCAGATACAACACATAGACACACCATCTACACAACATATACAACACCATATACACACCATAACACAGCAATATCCACACCATATACACAACATATAACACACCTATACACACCATATCCACACCATAAATAACACACATATACACACCTATACCCAGCATTACACAACATATCACACCATATACACAGCTTAATACACCGCATAATACACACACCATATACCCAGCATATACACAACCATATACAACAGCATATACACAGTCCATATACAACAAGCATATACACAGCATATACCAAGCTATACAAACAGCTTAATACACACCCTATACCAGCATTTCAATAAGCTATACACAGCAATACACATCATATGAAACAATACACATCATATACACAGCATATACACTCATATACCCATCATATACACACCATATACACAGCATATACACACCTATACACGCAAATTCCACAACATATACAAACACCAATACACAGCTGATCACAGCATATACCACACCATTACAACAGCATATACACACTATTACACACCATATACACCGCATATCCACACCATATACCAAGCATATAACCACAGCTTATACACACCCATCTCACCGCAATATCAATCGCATCGACACCGCAATATACCATCATATAGCCAGCATATACACATCATATACACACAGATACACAGCATATAACACATCTATACACATCATATCACTCAATAGACAGCACATATCACATCATATACACATCATATCACACATATACACAGCATATCCACACCATAACACCATATACACAATCATATCACAGCATATAACCCAAATCTATATACCCAGCCTTCCACAAGATACACTCATATAACACATAATATACACAGCTTATACACAGCTTTAACACAGCATAGACAACTATACCACCATATACCAGCATAGACACACCATATACCAAGCATTATACAAACATCTCAACACCAATATACACAGCCTGATACACAGCATACACCCACCATATACACAGCATAGACACACCATATACAAACACAGATCAACAGCATTATACACCCATAGACACGCATCTACCAAGGCATATACCAGCATTATACACACCATATACACAGCATAATAATAGCAGCTACACAGCATATACCCATCATTAGAAAAGCATATACACTCATATACTACAGCATATACACATCATATACACAGCATCATACACACCATATACACAGCATATACACACATATACACGCATATACACAACATATACACACCATTAAACAACAGCTTATTCACAGCATTACACACCATATACATCAGCATATACACACACCATATACACCCAATACAAAGCATAATACACCAGATACCAAGCATATACAAACAGCGATACACACCATATACACCGCATTCAATATCATATACACAGCATATACACTCCTATAGACACAATATACACATCATATACACAGCATATACACAGCATATACACATCATATACAATCATATAACAGCATATACACATCTATACACACCATATACACAGCATATCACAACCATATACACGCAATACACATCATATCTACAGCAATCCACATCATATACCCGCATATACACAGCATATACACATCATATAACACACATATACACAGCTTATACCACAGCTTATACACAGCTTAGACACAGCATATACACACATATACACAACCCATATACTCATCATTACACACCAATACACAGCATAGACACCTCCAGCATATACACAGCATATCCACACATATACCGATCATATCACCGCATAATACACACATATGACCATCAGATACACATCATATCACATCATATACACACCATATCCACAACACAGCAATATCACAACCAACCTACACAGCATATACACAGCATATACACAGCATATACACAGCATAACCCTATCATATACATATCCAAGAATACAACAGCATATACCCCATATACACACCTATACACTCAGATCAAGCCATAGACACAGCAATATAGACAGCATAGCCACACATATCACCGCAATAATACACACCATATACACTCATATACACATCTATACACAGCATTCCACAGCAGTACCCACCATATACACATCATATACACGCATATAAACACCATATACAACAGCATATACAAACCATATCCACAGCAACTTACACACCATTACACATCATATACACAGCATTACACACCCTATACACAGCATATATACACAAGCATATACCAACACATATACACAGCATATACACCCATATACCAGCCATATACACCCCATAATACACAGCATATACACACCATAACACATCATATACACAGCATATACACACCATATCACACAGCCTATACACAATCATATACACAGCATATCCACATATCACACCATAATGCCGAGCAATATACACAGCAGATCACAGCATATACACACCATAACCACTAGCATATACACAACAATAACATCATATACACAGCATATACACAACCCTATACACAGCATATACACACATTACACACATATACACCGCATATACACACCATCTACACAGCATATACACACCATTACAAATCCAGCATATACACACCATTTTATACACATCATACACAGCTCTACAACACCATATACACACATATCACATCATAACACAGCATATCCACGCATATACACACCAATACACCCCATATACACAGCATATACACACCATATACACACCATATACACAGCATATACACAACATATACACACCATATACACACATATACACACCATCTACACAGCCTATACCCTCATAAACACAGCCTAATACACAGCATATCCACACCATAATGCACACGCATATACACAGCATATACACATCATATCCACATCCCCCCATATACACACCATATACAACAGCATTACACAGCATATATACAACCCATAAATACACCACCATATACACAGCATACCCCAGCATAACACAGCTTCGACACACCATACTACCACACCAATACACAGCATATACACAGCAATATACCCATCCTATAACACAACCTATTACACACCCATATACACATCATAACAGCCGCTTAGACACGCATATCCATAGCATAGGAGAAGGTTCGGGGACTGATTGTTTTGCCCTCGACTGCAGCCAACTCCCCTATAGGGAAATTTTTGGTCTTACATGAAACACCGTTAGGCTGATATGAGTGATTCATTGGGTGCACCTCGATCAGGAAAGATATGCTAACACTGCCGATAAAGTCTCAATAAACCGTTGTATCCGACAGTGTGTGGACCTAGCTTAATCCACTTAGGTGTCTGTGGGACGTTTTCAAGTTGTAAATTGTGCCACGCAGAGGAGACTGTTTTAGGGTTTCAAAATGGCTAGAACCAGCTCTGGCCCATAAATCTCCCAGAAACTTCCAAACCTAAAAAATATGACGGGTCTGGGGTATTTAAACACAGTGTGGTTTAAATTGGGTTACATTATAGAACTAGTATGCCCATTACAGTAATCAGTGGAAGCCAATCCTCCCAAACTTGAAAATGCTTAATGTCAGGAGTGCCTTCCTCTCGCCTTATCTTCTCTTCCTGGACCCAGTTGGCCATGCGTGTCGCTATCTCAGCAACTCTATGATTTCTGTATCTACAGAATGTAGTACTGGAGAAAAGCCTCGGACTATTCCCGCCATTGCCAACCAAGGGTGAGACTTGTGGATACAGCATTGGGCAACCTGGACCAGTCATGCCCTAACTAAAGGTAATATGATATTGGTAGTCTCTCTCTTCTTCGTCTCACCTTCGTAATATCTTCATTCTAATTCCTGCCTTATTATCGATTACTGCAATTCCCGCACTATAACATTGGAATTAGTAGATTTGTGGGTTATCTGACTTCATCTATGTTTTTATTTTAGGGGAGTATAAAAGGTTTGACCCTGAGTCTTTCCCAGCCTGTCTCCCTTACATAACACAGAGGGCAAAGATGGAGTTGATCCTCCACTGTCTCCTGTGGGATTTTTCAGGCTAGCTTGTCGGTAAGTGAAGAGTCAGGACTGTGAGTAGGACCACCACGTGTAGTAAATGGAGCCCAGGACTCGCAAATAACCTTTACTGTAAACTCCTGCATTCCCTGTTTACTAAGTTTTAAGGACATTTGCACCTCAAACACACATTTATATTTTACAGGGACCCCCCAAGTTTTATACTTTACCATTTTCATCCATCGCTCCCCCCATACTCCTTACAAATATTCTCCCTTACGGTGGCTCTCATCCTTTCTTCCTTCTTCTCCTAGATGGATACATAGCCAATGCGTTGGTGGTGAAGGCCACTAAGTCTAAATGTAGAGTGTCATATACAAGTATTGCAAAAGTTTTGGCTTTAGGGGGCTTCCAGGTTTTAATATAATTCATTGGTTTAGGTAGACACTATACAGTTATTTTGGTGGCAATGAATCACTTTACATTGTCTTCTCATCCTATGTGGGTCAGAGTTGAGACGAGGCACAGTTAGGGTTGTATCATCACCACAGTTTTCTAATAAAACATATTGAATAATTTTCTTTTGTTTTTCTCATTTCCAGTCCAGGCCTATTAGATGTGTCTTTCAGATAGACCAGGTACTCTCTTCCTCTCTTCCCCTTCCTGTGCTGACCTCCAACCGCACACCCATATTCCTCACGTAATCCCATGAGAGTCAAGCTTGTATTCCTTACACCCCCAATGGACAATCCCTGAATGTAAATGTGGACACCTGTCACACTTCCTAGAGAATTACTACCACCATGCTTCTTACAATACACACCAAGGCCACCTTCCCACACATTTGTTTTTAAACTTTCATTATATTCGGTTCAGAAATGCATTTGACCGGAACAAGTCAGATCTTTTGGACTGGAGACTGTGTGGGGGACAGAGGGACGAAAACTCAGTTCCTTATCCTCGAGGACTAAACAAAATGGCTACAAAGTAAGATACGCACAGGTAAGACTGGCACAGGATGGGTTGTAATTGGAAGATTACAGTCTACATGGTCACAATACCAGATTAAAACTGGTGGCTTGAATTTTCATTGGAAAATGATTCGATTCTTTTCTTTAGTGAATGGAACACAAAGATTCATTGGTGGATTGGGCATGAGAGTCACTGTTTATTAACCCTTTTGAGATGATCAGTGTATTGGTTGCCTACAAATTTCTTTGTGTTAATTGAACAGGAATAATAACGTCCATTTTATTTGAAAATAAAATAGTTTTCTTACCCTGTACCAACCATTATATTTTTAACAAAAACAACACTAGCTAGCCCTTTAGGAGAAAGCCGCTTTACAATTGTATGGTAACTGGTGTTTCAGATTTTCGCTCATAGACTCTGATCTCCTGGAGTCGGACTTTACACACATTCCTGCTTAGCGGCATTTCTAAAACTGAATGTCATCATATTGTCCCTCCTTCTTCCCTCATGTCTTATAAACTGCTCAGACAACATGGATGGGTGTCATGGAGAGTAATCCGCCACAAAAACAGGTACCCTACTGTTGCCAGACTCGGCCCTTACAATGGGGCAATTGGTGGCTACAGGTATTGTCTCTCAGCAACAGCGCCTAGACAATGTCACACAGGTCTATTCTCTCCTATTTCTCCTCTTTGTCCCAATACTCAAATTGACTATTCTTGAAAGAAAATGTTGAATAGGAAGCATTGTGGCTCAGCATGTTTGGTGTAAAGCCTGGTACCAACGATGAGAATATTTCCGTACCGATCGACCGAGAGTTTCAGTTTATCGTCTACGGACCGAAATTATGCATCCGATACAGCCATGTCCGACCGCCACGTCGTCCGAATTCGCCGAAAGCATCGGACCATATAAACCTCTATGGACCGCACGATTGGTCGTGGTAAGCTGTTTTGGGAGGACCGCGCTAATCTTTTTTGCCACAACCGACAGTCATTCCTCGGCCAACCGGTCGAACGGTCCGATCGGAGAAAAATCGCTAGGGGTGTACCTAGCTTAAGTTTGACTCTGTGTACATGGGAGTTAATCATTCCTACCTCCTAATTATTAGAAGGGCGTCATGAAGACAATCTGCCATATTATGTCCGTGTAAATCATAGTGTTTGAAGGCACAAAACGATAAAGAAAGTAAAGGCCGATCTCATACAGTATGGACCAATGTGAGATCGGGCTAGGGATTACATCGGACCCTGCGGGATTTTAGGGGATTTCTCATACAGTATGGACCAATCTGCGCGGATTGGACATTAGGGCATTCTCAGACAGTATGGACCAATCTGTGTGATCTGGGCATTAGTGGATTCTCATACAGCATGGACCAATCTAAGGGATCTGGGCATAGGGGATTTCTAATACCAGTGGGACCAATGCTGGGGATCTGGGGCATAGAGGATTTCTCATACAGTATGGACCAATCTGCATGATCTGGACATTAGTGGATTCTCATACAGTATGGACCGACATGTGGGAAGTGGGCATTTAGGGGATTCTATCATACAGTATGGACAATCTGTGAGATCTGGGCATTAGTGGATCTCATACAGTAGGGACCAATTCTGTGAGATCTGGGGCATTTAGGGGATTCTCATTAGAGTATGCGACCAATACTGGGGATCTGGCATTAGGGGGATCTCATACAGTATGGACCAATCTGTGTGATCTGGGCATTAGGGGATTCTCATACAGTATAGACCACTGTGAGATGCTGGCATTAGTGGATTCTCATACAGTATGGACCAATCTGTGAGATCTGGGCTTAATTAGGGGATTCATTACAGTATGGACCAATTGCGGGAGGATCTGGGCATTCGTAGGGGATTTTCATACAGTATGGACCATGCTGCGGGATCTGGGCATTGAGGATTCTCATTACAGTTGGACCATCTGGTGATCTGGACATTAGCTGGATTCTCAACAGTATGGACCGAATCTGTGGCGATGGGCGGCATTAGGGGATTCTCATACAGTATGGACCAATCTGTGGGATCTGGACATTAGTGGATTCTCATACAGTATGGACCAATCTGTGAGATCTGGGCATTAGGGGATTCTCATTCAGTATGGACCAATCTGCGGGGGGATCTGGGCATTAGGGGATTCTCATTCAGTATGGACCCAATCTGTGTGATCTGGGCATTAGGGGATTCTCATACAGTATAGACCAATCGTAGATTGGGATTAGTGGATTCTCATTACAGTAGGGACCAATCTGATGAGATTGGGGCATAGGGGATTCTCATCAGTATGCGACAATCTGCGGGGATCTGGGCACTAGGGGGATTCTCATTCAGTTATGGACCAATCTGTGTGGATCTGGGCTTAGGGGATTCTCATACAGTATAGACCAATCTGTGAGATCTGGGCATTAGTGGATTCTCATACAGTATGGACCAATCTGCGGGATCTGGGCATTAGGGGATTCTCCTACAGTAGGACCAATATGTGGGATCTATGGACATTAGGGGATTCTCATAAAGTATGCCAATACTGCGGGATCTGGGCATTGAGTGGATTCTCATACAGTATGGACCAATCTGCGGAATCTGGGCATTAGGGGATCTATACAATGGAACCACATCGTGGATCTGGGCATTAGGGCGATTCTATAACATTTATGGACCAATCTGCGGGATCATGGGCATTAGGGGACCTCATACAGTATGGACCAATCTGCGGGATCTGGGCATTAGGGGATTCTCATACAGTATGGACCAATACTGCGGGTATTGGCATCTGGCATCTGAAATATTTATCCATCCAGGTCATGGTATATCTGTAATATTCAGCCATCCAGGTCACGGTATATCTGTAGTATTCAGCCATCCAGGTCACGGTATACTAGTAATATTCATTCATCCAGGCACGTCATCTGTATAATCATCCATCCACATGTAATGTAATATTCATCCATCAATGCATGATCTCATCATCCGGTCAGGTTATCGTAATATTCTCCATCCAGGTCACGAGTATATCTTCAATTTCATCATCAGGTCAGCGGATTCTGTAATATCATCCATCCCTGGTACTTGTTAGTATATAGCATGTAACTAATATTCAGCCATGCCAGGTCACGGATTTATTGTCATATTCAATCATCCAGCGTCATGGTATATCTGAAAATACATATACTTCTATCTCCATCCAGGTCAGGTATATCTGAATATTTCATCATCCAGGTCACGGTTATCTGTAATATTTACATCCATCCAGGTTCATAGGTATATATGTAATATTGCATTCCACCAGGTCAGGTATATCTGTAAATATGCATCCATCCAGGTCACAGTATATCTGTAATATTCATCTCATCCAGGTTCATGGGATATCTTACATCATCGATGACAGGTCACGCAGTATAGTCGTAATATTCATCATCCAGGTCATGGTTATCATGAGACTATTCATTCCTCACAGGAACGAGTATATACTGTAATAGTATCATCGCCAGGTCACGGTATATCTGTAATATCATTCATCCAGGTCACATACCAGATAATAATACAGATATACATACCTGTGTAATATCAGATCATGACTGGATGAATATACATACCGCCGGATGAAATAGACGACCATACCGACCGGGATGATATTACTTAACGTACTGATGGATGTATTACCAGATGTCACGGACTGGATGATGACACGAAGAAGTGATATGATGATATTACAGAGATACACAGACCGGGATGGATGAATATTACAGATATACCATGACCTGGATGAATGAATATTACAGATAATACTGGACCTGGATGGATGAATATCACAGTACCATACATGACCAGGAGAATGAATTCAGATTAAAGCCGTGACCTGGGATCGGATGAATATTACATATATACAGTGACTGGATGGCATGAATATTACAGTAGAATACCGTGACCTGGGATGGGATGAAATTACAGATATACATGAACTGGAGTGGACTGAATATTACAGATATACCGTGACCGGATGACATGAATCTATTAACAGAGTATAACCGGACCTGGATGATGAATATTACCATATTTACCTGACTTGGATGGAATGAATTTACAGATATTCCGTGACAAGTAGAATAATTACAGATATACCGTGACTTGGAGGATGAATATTACAGATATAGCGTGACCGGTGAGATGAACATTACAGATATATCGAACCTGGATGGATGAATATTACAGATATACTCAGGTTAAGAACGTCCTATAAGGAATGCCATATATAACAGACTGAGAATGAATAGACAGACATGACCCGTGACCTGATAATATAACTATACATGGATCCGTTGGATGGAGATTGAATATTACAGAATACGATACCGATGGATAATATTACAGATAGTACCGGATGATGAAATTAAGATATACGGACCGAATGATAGATATTACCAGACCGATGATGAATATTAAGTTACATGCCCATGAATTACAGATATACAGTGACCTGGATGATGGAATATTACAGATATATACCGTGACCTGGATGAATGAATACAGATATACCGTGACCTGGATGAATGTATTACAGACATAACCGTGAAGGATGAATGAATTTACAGATTATACCGTGACCTGGATGAATGAATATACAGATATACCGTGACCTGGAGGATGAATATTACAATATACCGTTGACCGGATGAATGAATATTACAGAATATACTGACCAGGATGAAGGAATATTATACAGATATACCGGAGACCTGGATGGATGAATATTACAATATTACGTGCTGGATGATGAAATAAATATACCGTGACCTGGATGGATGAATATTACAGATATACCGTGACCTGGATGAATGAATATTACAGATACCGTTGACCGTAGTGATGAATATTACAGTATACCGTGATGAGCTTGGATGAAAGGAATGATACACACGATTTATTTGGGGGTGTTACCGTGACCTGATGGATGAATATACACGATATACCGTGACCTGGATGGAGAATATATACAGATATACCGTGACTGGATGGATGAATATTACAGATATACCGTGACCTGGATGGAGAATATTACAGATATACCTGGACCTGGATGGATTGAAATTAACAGATTATACCGTGACCTGATGGATGAATAACAGATATACCGTGACTGGATGAATGAATAATTACAGATATACCGTGACCTGGATGGATGAATTACATATATACGTGACCTGGATGAGATGAGTACAACAGATATACACGTGACAGGATGAAGAATTACAGATATTACCAGATATTACGACCTGCATGAGTGAAATACAGATATTACGGACCTGGAGGATGATATTACAGATATACCGTGACCTGATGGATGAATATTACAGATATACCTGACCTGGATGGATGAATATTACAGATATACTGACTGGATGGATGAATATTACAAGTATACCGTGACCTGGATGGATGAATATTACAGATATACCGTGTACCTGGATGGATGATATTACAGATATACGTGACCTGGATGGATGAATATTACGATATACCGTGAACCTGGATGAATGAATATTACCGATTATACCGTGACCTGGATGGATGAATATTACAGCTATACCGTGACCTGGAGGATAATATAAGATATACCGTGACCTGGATGATGAATATTACAGATATACCGTGACCTGGATGGATGAATATTACAGATATACCGTGACCTGGATGGTGAATATTACAGATATACCGTGACTGGATGGATGAATATAAGATATACCGTGACCTGGATGGATGAATATTAACAGATATACCGTGACTGTGGATGAATATTACAGATATACCGTGACCTGGATGGAGAATTTACAGATATACCGTTACCTGGATGATGAATATTACAGATATACCATGACTGGATGATGAATATTACCAGATATACGTGACCTGGATGAATGACTATTACAGATATACTATGACCTGGATGACTGATATTACAATATACCTGACCTGGATGAATGAATATTACCGATATAAATATGACCTGGATGATGAATATTACAGATATACCATGACTGGATGAATGATATTACGATATACCGTGACCTAGATGATGAATATTACAGATTACCATGACCTGGAGGATGATATTACAGATATACAGTGTTGACCAAGATAAATGAAATATTACGATATGACGGTTGACCTGGATGAATGAATATTACAGAATATCGTGACCTGGATGTGAATATACAGAATTACCGTGACCTGGATGGATGAATATACAGATATACCGTGACCTGGATGGAGAATATTGCAGATATACCGTGACCGATATGAATATTACAGATATACCGCATGACCTGATGATGAATTTACAGATATATCCGTGACTGGATGGATGAATATTACAGATATACCGTGACCTGGATGGATGAAGTATTACAGATATACCGTGACATGGATGGATGAATATTACAGATATACCGTGACCTGATGAATGAATATACAGATATACGTGACCTGGATGGATATATTACAGATATACCGTGGACCCTGATGATGATATAAGAATACCGTTTGACCTGGATGGATATATTACAGATATACCATGACCTGGATGGATGAATTACGAAATACCGTGCCTGGATGATGAATATACATAACCTACTGATGAATACAGATATACCGTGACCTGGATGGATTGAATCTTACAGATATACCGTGACATGGGGATGAATATACAGATATACCGTGACCTGGATGAATGATATACAGATATACCGTGACCTGGATGATGAATATTACAGATATTACCGTGACCGGTGGATGATGAATATTTACAGATATACCTGACTGGATGAATGAATATTAAGGATTATACCGTGACCTGGATGGATGAATATTACAGGATATACCGTGACCTGATAATTGAATATTACGATATAACGTGACCCTGGATGAATGAATATTAAAGATATTACAGGACCTGGATGGATTGAATATTACAGATAGAACCGTGACTGGATGAATAATATTACAGATATACCGTTACCCTGATGGAATATTACGAATATACGTGACCTGGATGATGAATATTACAGAATACCTGTGACCTGGATGGATGATGAATATTACAGATATACGTGACCGGATGGTATCGAATATTACAGATATACCGTGACCTGGATGGATGAATATACAGATATACCGTGACCTTGATGGATGAATATTAGATATACCGTGACCCTGGATGGATTGACAATATACAGATTTATACCGTGACCGGAATGGGATGAATATTACAGATATACCGTGACCTGGATGGATGAATATTACAGAATACCGTGACCTGGAATGAATATTACAGATATACCGTGACTGGATGATGAATATTACAGATATACCGTGACCTGGATGGATGAATATTACAGATATACGTGACCTGGATGAGAATATTACAGATATACCGGGACCGGATGATAATATACAGAATATACCGTGACTGGATGGATGAATATTACAGTTATACCGTGACCGGATGGATGGATGAATATTACAGATATATACCGATGACCTGGACTGAAATGAATATTACAGATATACCGTGACCTGGATGGATGAAATATTACAGATATACCGTGACCTGGAGGATGAAATTACAGATATACGTTGTACCTGGCTTGGATGAAATATTACAGATATACCGGACACTGGATGGATGGATATTACAGATAACCGTGACCTGGATGGATGAATATTACAGATATACCGTTGACCTGGATAATATGAAGTATTACAGATATACCGTGACCTGGGAAGAAGATATTACAGATATACCAGTGACCGGATGGATGAATATTACAATTTAACCGTGACCTGCTGGATGAATATTACCGATATACCGGACCTGGATGGATTGAATATTACAGATATAACGTGAATGGATAAATGAATATTACAGTTATACACGTGACCTGGATGAATTAATATTACAAGTATACCGTGACCTGGATGGATGAAATATTACAGATATACCGTGACCTGGAGAATGAATATTACAGAATACCGTGACCTGGATGAAGAATAGTATAAGTATACCATGCCTGGATGATGAATATTACAGATATACCGGGACCTGGAGGATGAATATTATAGATAACCGTGACCTGGATGGATGAATATTACAGATATACGTGACCTGGATGGATGAATATTACAGAATACCGTGACTGGATGGAATGAATATTACAGATATACCGTGACCTGGATGAATGAATTACAGATATAACGTGACCTGGATGGAGAAATTACAGATTATTCCGTGACCTGGATGAAGGAGTACAACAGATATACCGTGACCCGTGGATGAATATTACAATGTACCGTGACCGGATGGAGATATACAGATACCGTGACCTGGGAGGGATGGAATATTACAGATATAACGTGACCTGGAGGTTGAATATTACAGATATACCGACCTGGATGGATGAATATTACAGATCTACCGTGACCTGGATGGATGATATTACAGATTATACCGTGACCGGTATGAATGACATATTACAGATATAAGTGACCTGGATGGATGAATATTACATATTATAACCGTGGACCTGGATGAAGAGTGAAACATACAGAATCATATAAGATTATACCGTGACCTGGGATGGATGAATATTACAGGATATACCGTGACCTTGATGGATGAATATACAGATATACCGTGACTGATGGATGAATATTACAGATTTATACCGTGACCTGGATTGGAGAATATACAGATATACGTGAACTGGATGGATGAATATTACAGATATACGTGACCGGATGGGATGATATACAGATTACCGTGACTGGATGGTGAATATTACGATATACCGTGACCTGGATGGATGAATATTACAGATATACCGTGACATGGATGGATGAATATTACAGATATATACCGTGACCTGGATGGATAAATGAATATTACAGATTATACCGTGACCTGATGGATGAATATTACAGATATACCGTGACCTGGATGGATGAAATATACAGATTATAACGTGACCTGGATGATGAATACGATACCGGACCGGATGATGAATATTACAGAATTACCGTGACCTGGATGATGAATATTACAGATATACCGTTGACTGGAGTGGATGGAATATATGAAGATATACCGTTGACTGGATGGATGAATATTACAGATACGTGACCGGATGATGATAGGAAATGGTGAGATATTACAGATTATACCGTACCTGGATGAATGTAATATTACAGATATACCGTGACCTGAGAGATGAATATTACAGATATACCGTGACCTGGATGGAATGAATATTACAGATATACCGTGACCTGGATGAATGAATATTACAGATATACCGTGACCTGGATGAATGAAATCTAAGATCATAAAATGACCTGGATGGATGAATATTACAGATTATACCATGACCTGGGATGAATGATATATACAGATACTGGACCTAAGATAAATGACGATACGATATACTGTGGACTGGATGATATGAATAGTCACAGATATACCGTGACCTGGGATGAATGAATATACAGATATACCGGACCTGGATGAATGAATATACAGATATACGGACCTGGATGATATGGGAATATTACAGATATACAGTGTGACCCAAGATAAATGAATATTACAGATATACCGTGTCCTGGATGAATGAATATTACAGATATACCGTGACCTGGATGGATGAATATTACAGATAAACCATGACCTGATGGATAAATATTACAGAATAACCGTGACCTGGATGAATGAATATTACAGATAACAGGTGACCTGGATGGATAATATACAGATTACCGTGGACCTGGATGGATGAATATTACAGATAAAACCATGACCTGGATGGATAAATATTACGAATATACTATGACGGGATGGTGAGTATTACAGATATACCATGACCTGGATGAAGAATATTACAAATATCCATGACCTGGATGAATGAATGAATATACAGGATATACCATGATCTGGATGGATGAATATTACAGATATCTACCGTACCTTGGATGGATGAATATTACAGAATACGTGACTTACAGATATACCGTGACTGGATGGATGAATTACAGATATACCGTGACCTGGATGATGATGAATATTACAGATATACCGTGACCGGGATGGATGAATAACGAATACCGTGACCGGATGATGAATGAGTACAACAGATATTACCGTGACCTCGATGGAGAATATTACACATATACCGTGACCGGGAGGATGAATATTACAGATATACCGTGACCTGGATGTTGAAATTACAGATATACCGTTGACCTGGAGGATGAATATTACAGATATACCGTGACCTGGATGATGAATATTACAGATACCGTGGACCTGGATGGATGAATATTACAGATATACCGTGACCTGGATGAATGAATATTACAGATATACCGTGACCTGGATTGAATGTATTTACAGATATAAGTGACCTGGATGGATGAATATTACAGATATACCGTGACCTGGAGGGATGAATATTACAGATATTAACGCATGACCTGCGATGAGATGAATATTACAGATATACCGTGACCTGGATGATGAAATTACAGATATAACCGTGACCTGGATGGATTGAATATTTTACAGATATACCGGACCTGGATGGATGAAATACAGATATACCGTGACCTGGATGGATGAATATTACAGATATACCGTGACCTGGATGGATGAATATTACAGATATACGTGACCATGAGAGATGAATATACAGATATACCGTGTACCTGGATGAATGAATATTACAGATATACACATGACCTGGATGAAGAATATTACTAGAGTTCTACAGTGGACCTGGATGGAATGATTTACAGATATACTATGACCTGGATGAATGAATAATATACAAAATATACCATGACCTGGATGAATGAATATTACAGATATAATGACCTGATGGATGAATATTACAGATATACAGACCGGATGAATGAATATTACGATACTGACCGTGCTGGATGAATGAATATTACAGATATACCGTGACATGGATGAATGAATTATAAATAACAGTGTTGACCCCAGATAAATGTATATTTACAGATATACCGTGACCTGGATGATGATATTACAGATATAACCGTGACCTGATGGATGAATAGTTTACAGATATACCGTGGACCTGGATGATATGATATTACAGACTATTACCGTGACCTGGATGGATGAATATTGCAGATATACCGTGACCTGGATGATGAATTAAGATATACCGTGACCTGGAGGATGACATTACAGAT
Source organism: Hymenochirus boettgeri (assembly GCA_019447015.1). Lineage (NCBI taxonomy): Eukaryota > Metazoa > Chordata > Amphibia > Anura > Pipidae > Hymenochirus > Hymenochirus boettgeri. The sequence goes on along the minus strand of JAACNH010000842.1, from coordinate 110,419 downwards.
ATACCGTGACTGGATGATGAATATTAAGAGATACCGTGACCTGGATGGTATGAAATTTACAGATATACCGTGACCTGGATGGATGAATTTACCGATATACCGTGACCTGGATGATATGAATATTACAGATACCGTGACCTGGGATGGATGAATAGTACAGATATACCGTTGTATCTGGAGGGATGAATTTACAGATATACCGTGACCGGAATGGATGAATATTACAGATATACCGTGACCTGGATGGATGAAATTACAGAAAATACCGTGACCTGGATGGATGAATATTAATATATACCGGACCTGGATGGATGAATTACAGAATATACGTGACTGGATGGATGAATATTACAGATTACCGTGACTGGATGATGAATATTACAGATATACGTGACCTGATAATGAATATAAAGTATATACCGTGACCTGGATGAATGAATAGTACAGATATACCGTGACCGGTGATGATGAATATTACAGATATACCGTGACCTGGATGAATGAATATTACAGATATACCGTGACCTGGATGGATGAATTATTACAGATATAACCGTGACCTGAATAATTGAATATTACAGATATACCGTGACCTGGATGATGAATATTAGATATACCGTACCTGGATGATGAATATTACAGATATACCGTGACCTGGATGATATGAATATTACAGATATACCGTGACGGATGATGAATATACAGATACCGTGACTGGATGGATGAATATTACAGATATACCGTTGACTGGATGATGAATATTACAGATTACCGTGACTGGATGGAATGAATATTACAGATATTACCGTGAACCTGGATGGATGAATATTTACAGATAACCGTGACCGGGTGATGAATATTACAGATATTACCGTGTACCTGGATGAATAATATCAGATATACGTGACCTGGATGATGATTGAATATACAGTATACTGTGGACCTGGATGGATTGAATATTACAGATATACCGTGACCTGGATGAAATAATAGACAGAATATACCGTGACCTGGAAATGAATAGATACAGATTATACCGTGACATGGATGGATGATATTACAGATATGACCGTGAACCAATGGATGGATATGAAATATTACAGATATACCGTGACCAGGATGGATGAATATTACAGATATACAGTGAATCGGAGGGATGAATATTACAAGATATACGATGACTGGATGATAATGAATATTACAGATTACCGTGACCTGGATAAAGTGAATATTCAGATTATACCGTGACCTGGATGGATGAATATACAGATAACCGTGACCTGGATGGATGAATATACAGATATACCGTGTGACCTGGATGGATGAATATTACAGTATATACGTGAACGGTGACCTGGAATGAATATTACCCATGGAGGAAGGAAATTACGAGAACCATGGATGGATTGAATATTACAGATATACCTGACCTGGTGAAATTCAGATATACCGGACCTGGAGGGAAGGAATATTACAGATATAACATGACCGATGGATGAATATTACAGATATAGTTGACTGGATGGATGAATACAGATATACCCTGACTGGATGATGAATTCAGCGATTACGTGACATGGATAAATGAAATATTACAGTTTATACGTGTGACTGGATGAATGAATATTACAGATATACCGTGACACTGGAATGGATGAATATTACAGATATACCGTGACTGGATGAATGAAATTACAGATATACCTGGAACCTGGATGAAGAATATTACAGATATACCTGACATGATGATGAATATTACGATTATACCGTGACCTGGATGGATGAATATTATAGAAATTACCGTGACTGGATGGATGAGATATTACAGATATACGTTGACCTGGAGGATGAATATTACAGATTACGTGACCTGGATGACATGAATATTGACAGATCTACCGTGACCTGGATGAATGAGAGATTACAGGATTTACCGTGACCTGGATGGATGAATATTACAGAAATACCGTTGCACCTGGATGAATGAGTACAACAGAATATACCGTGACCCGGAGGATGAATATTACACATATCGTGACCTGGATGGATGAAGATTAAAGATATACCGTGACCTGGATGGATGAATATTACAGATATACCGTGACCATGGATGGATGAATATTACAGATGATACCTGACCTGGAGATGAATATTACGATTTACCGTGACCGGGATGGATGAATATTACAGATATACCGGGACTGGATGAGTATGAATATTACAGATATACCATGACCTGGATGGATGAATATTCATAATACCGTGACCTGGATGAATGGTACAAACAGATATACCGTTGACCTGGAGGATATGAATATACAGATATACCGTGACCTGGATGGATGAATATTACAGATATACGTGACCTGATGGATGAATATTACAGATATACCGTGACTGATGATGATATTACAGATATAACCGTGACCTGGATGGATGAATATTACAGAATACCGTGACCTGGATGGAATGAATACTTACAGAATACCGTGGACCTGGAGGGAGAATATTACAGATATACCACGTGACCGTGATGGATGAATATTACAGATATACCGTGACCGGATGGATGAATATTACAGATATACCGTGGACCTGATGGATGAATATTACAGATATACCGTGACCTGGGATGGATGAATATTAAGATATACCGTTGACCTGGATGGATGAATATTACAGATATACCGTGACCTGGATGGATGAATATTACAGAATACCGTGACCGGATGGGATAAATACAGAATATTACAGAAGTACCGTGACCTGGATGGATGAATATATTTACAGATTTAAGATTACAGATATTACCGTGTTTGACCGTGGATGGCTTGGATGAATATTACAAGATATTTATACCGTGACCTGGATGGATGAATATTACAGATATACCGTGACCTGGATGGATTGAATATTACAGATTGATACCGTGACCTGGATGGAGAATATTACAGATATAAAGTGACCTGGTGGATGAATATTACAGATATACCGTTACCTGGATGAATGAATATTACGATATACCGTGACGGATGAATGAATATTACAGATATACCGTGACCTGGATGAATGGATATTACCAGATATACCGTGACCTGATGAATGAATATTACAGATATACCGTGACCTGGATGAATGAATATTACAGATATAAAATGACCTGGATGGATGAATATTACAGATATACCATGACCTGGATGAATGAATATTACAGATATACTGTGACCTAAGATAAATGAATATTACAGATATACTGTGACCTGGATGAATGAATATTACAGATATACCGTGACCTGATGAATGAATATTACAGATATACCGTGACCTGGATGAATGAATATTACAGATATACCGTGACCTGGATGAATGAATATTACAGATATACAGTGTTGACCCAAGATAAATGAATATTACAGCTATACCGTGTCCTGGATGAATGAATATTACAGATATACCGTGACCTGGATGGATGAATATTACAGATAAACCATGACCTGAATGGATAAATATTACAGATATACCGTGACCTGGATGACGAATATTACAGATATACAGTGACCTGGATGGATAAATATTTACAGATATACCGTGACCTGGATGGATGAATATTACAGATAAACCATGACTGGATGGATAAATATTACAGATATACTATGACCTGGATGGTGAGTATCACAGATATTCATGACCTGGGAGATGAATGGAAATTACAATATACCAGTGATGGATGAGAAATTACAGAAACCTGATCTGGTGGATGAATATTACAGATATACCTGTGACCTGGATGGATGAATATTACAATACCGTGACTTCAGATTACCGTGACCTGGAGGATGAATATTATATGATATTACAGAATACCGGGACCTGGAGGAATGAATATTACAGAATATGACGTGACATGGATGGATGAATATTACAGATATACCTGACCTGGATGATAGTACACAGATATACCGATTGACCTGGATGATGAATATTACAGATATACCGTGACCTGGAATTGGGATTATACAGATATACCGTGACCTGGATGGATGAATATTACAGTATACCGTGACCTGGAGGGTGAAATACAGATATACAGTGACCTGGATGGATGAATTACAGATATACCGTGACCTGGATGGATGAATATTACAGATATACCGTGACCTGGGATGGATGAATATTACAGATATACCGGACCTGGATGGATGGAGTTATTACAGATGATACCGTGACCGGATGGATGAATATTTATCATATATACCGTGACCTGGATGAATGAGTACGACAGATATACCGTGACCTGGATGATGAATATTACAGAGATTACCGTGACCTGGATGAATGAAATATACAGATATACCGTGACCGGATGGGATGAATATGTACAGATATACCGTGACCTGGATGGATGAATAGTACTGATATACCGTGACCTGGATGGATGAATATTACAGATATACGTGACCTGGATGGATGAATATTACAGATATACCGTGACCTGGATGGATGAATATTACAGATATACCGTGACTGGATGGATGAATATACAGATATACCGTGACCTGGATGAGATGAATATTACAGATTACCGTGACCTGGATGATGAATGATATTACAGATATACCGTGACCTGGATGATGAATATTACAAGTATACCGTGACCTGATGGATGAATATTACAGATATACCTGACCTGGATGATGAATATTACAGATATACCGTGACCTGGATGATGAATATTAGAATATGTACATGAGATACCGTGACCTGGGATGGGATGAATATTACAGATATACCGTGACCTGGATGATGGAATATACAGATATACCGTGACCCTGGATGAATGAATATTACAGATATACCTGGACCTGGGATGAATGAATATTACAGATTATACCGTGACCTGGATGTGAATGAATATTACAGATATTACGTGGACCTGGATGATTGAATATTACAGTAGATATACAGTGACCGGATGATGATATTACAGATGATACGTGACTGGATGAATGAATATACAGATACCGTGACCTGGATGGATGAATATTACAGATATACCGTGACCTGGATAATGAATATTACAGATATACCGTGCTGGATGGATGAATATTACAGATATACCGGACCTGGATGGATGAATATTACAGATATACCGTACCTGGGTGATGAATATTACAGATATTACAGTGACGATGGATGAATATTACAAGATTATACGTGACCTGGAGGGATGAATACTTACAGAATAGAATACCGTGACCTGGATGGATGAAATATACAGATTTACGTGACCTGGATGGATGAATATACAGATATACCGTGACCTGGATGGATGATATGACAGATATACCGTATGACCGGATGATGATATTACAGATATACCTGACCTGGATGATGAATATTACAGATATACCGTGACCTGATGATGGGATGAATATTATGATATACCGTACCGGGATGGAATGAATATTACAGATATACCGTGACCTGGGATGGATGAATATACGAGATTACCGTGACCTGGATGGATGAAATTACAGATTATAACCGTGACAGGATGGATGAATATTACAGATACTACCATGACCTGGATGGATGAATATTACAGATCATACACGTGACCTGGATGGATGAAATACAGATATACCGTACTGGATGAGATATTACAGATAACCATGACCTGGTGATGAATATTACAGATTATTAGCGTGAATGGATGGATTGGAATATTACAATATACCGTGACCGGATGGATGAATAATAGAAGTATGACCAAGTGACCGGATGAAATGAATATACAGATAATACGTGACCGGATGATGAATGTGTATATGCTGTGTATATGCTGTGTATATGCTATGGATATGCTGTGCCTAGGGAGATCGCTCGGGACTATGTGTATCCTGATCTTTGTAAAATGACAGACAGGATTGTGCAGACCTTGTCTGTCATCTTTCAAAAATCCTTACAGTGTTGCTCTATGGCTGATTAGATTCAGTCTTTCTAAAAGCTTTGATTGGTGCCCACCACATCCTAGTTGTTTGTCTAGGTCATCTATGCCTAGAAACGGCCCTGATTGATGCTGAGAGACAGTCAAGTCCTCACTAATATACATCACCAGAGAGACATTACTGGACTGGTGACACGGGAAATGCTTTTCCCTCCCATTTCATGAATTGCTGTTTGCCTTCCAAGGGATGAAATTGTTCCCTGAGGTAACAGTTGTATCTCAAGCCATAATAAAAAGATGCACCCAAAGGTTCGTACACACGTACGATATTCAGCAGACCTCCGAGCCCCGACTGACCCTGCATCATGACTTGCACCTGCGAGTTTTGGGTGCGAGTTGTGATCGGGGTCGGGGCTCGGAGGTCGGCTGAATATCGTACGTTACTGTTGTCCAGTACGCTATTTATTATACAGTTCAGTTAAACCAAAGTCAATGTGTGTTGTCTTGTGTTCCCTAATGAGTTTCTGTGCTACACACCTTGGAAAACCATTACCTGCACTTTAATATCCTCTTCCCTCTTCTCCATCCAACCTCTATTGGGACTGAACTTGCAGACTCTGTAGAAAGGGGAAAATGACTTCATGCTCCACATTTCTCACTGCCACTACAGGTAAGATCATTAGATACAACAAAGGTGATAAAGCCAGAGCCAAAGTTATAAATATATCACCAAGGAGACATAGCCAGATTCAAATGCAGATGAGGTAACATGACATCACAAAGGTATCATAGCCAAGAATAGACAGGGTAATAATTTACCACCAAGGACACATACCCAGAGCCATGGGTAGACAGGGTAATAAGATACCAGCAAGGAGACATAGACAGAGCCATGGGTAGACAGGGTAATAAGATACCAGCAAGGAGACATAGACAGAGCCATGGGTAGGCAGGGTAATAAGATACCAGCAAGGAGACATAGACAGAGCCATGGGTATACAGGGTAATAAGATACCAGCAAGGAGACACTCGCCAATCTAGTCGCAATAGGGTAAGGCAGGAAATAAGAATCCAGCAAAGAACACATACCAGTAGCCATGGGTAGAGACATTATGTAATGCCAAGAAACCACAATGGACACATACCAGAGCCATGGTTAAGAGGGTAATCAGTACCAGCAAGGAGACAGTAAAGCGCCAGTAGCCAGGTCTGAGACACGGGTAATAATATAGACCAGCAAGGAGACATAGCATCCAGAAGCCTTGGTTAGCAGGGTAATAAGATACCATCAAGGAGACTACACATAGCCTGGGATAGGACCAGGGTATAAGATACCAGCAAGAGGAGCATCGACAGACAACCTGGCGGTATTCGCAGGGGCTAAATAATGATATACCATGCAATGAGACCCATACCCCAGACATGCCTAGGACAGGTCAAATAGATTACAGCCAAGGAGACACTACAAGCAAGCCTAGGGTAGGCATGTAATAAGATACCAGCAAGGAGACATAACCCGAGCCAATGGTAGTCAGGGGTAATAGATAACCCATCAAGGAAGACATAGACAGATAGCCATGGGTAGAACAGTAAGAAGATACCAGCAAGGATACATAGACAGAGGGCCATGGTAACAGGGTAATAAGAATACCATCACGGAGACATAGACCAGAGCCAGTGGTTAGGCAGGGTATTTTTTAAACAAAAAGAATACCAGCACGGTCAGACATAGGACAGAAGCGATGGGTATACAGGTTAATAAATGCCGCTATGAGACATAGCAGAGCCATGGGTAGCAGGGTAATAGATACCCAATGGACATACTAAAGCGCATAGGCCAAGGGTGAGGCGAGGTGTTATGTGAACGATACCAGCAAGGAGACACACCCAGAGCCAAGGGTAAGGCGATAATAAGATACCACAGCGACATACCCAGTAAGCCATGGATAGAAGGGTAATAGATATACCACCAAGGACACATACCACAGGGGACAGGCTTGGTGTATGAAAAACAGGGTAATAAGATAACCAGCAAGGATCCGATACCCGAGAGCCAGGGGTAGTACCGGGTAATAAGAATGACCAGCAAGAGACATACCCAAGGCATGGGTCGTGGCACTGGGGGGTGTAATAAGATCCCAGCAAGGAACATAGACCGCAGCCATGGGTAGAGAGCAGGGTACTGATACAAGGCAAAGGAGAACATGACAGAACCATGGTTAGCAAGGTGAATAAGAATCCCAGCACTGAGACATACCCAGAGCACGGGTGTAACAGGGTAAGAAGAGTACCAAAGGCAAGAGATCACACCCAGACCAAGGTAGGCAGGGGATAATAATGATAGCCAGCAATGATGACATCCCAGAATACCATGGTGACAGGTTCATAATATACAGCAATGAGGACATCCCAGAGCCACAGGGTAGACCATAGTTTTAATAAGGATCCAGCAATGAAGACACACCCAGAGCAAGGTAGCAGGATAATAAGATACCCAGCAATGAAACAGTACCCAGAGCCAAGGGTAGACGAGGGTAATAAGAGGGGTACCAGCATGAATACATACCGAGCCATGGGTAGGGCAGGTAATAATATACCAGCCATGAGCCATAGGACATAGGCCATGGTGGTTAGCAGGTAAAATAAGATACCAGCAGGAGACATAGACAGAGCCAAGGGTAGAACAGGGTAACAAGTACGAATACCAGCAGGAGACTAGGGGGGCCCATAGCCATGGGTCTGTACACGGGTAATAGAGTACCAGCAAGGAGACGCTAACCCCGAGAGCCCATTGTAGACGGTAAGTAAGATACCACCAGCCATGAGACATACCCAAGCATGGGTAGACAGGGTTGAATAAGATACCAGCAATGATACATCCCAGGATGCCATGGGTAGCAGGTAATAATATACCAGGCAAGTGAACATAGACAAGCCATGGGGTAGAGCGAGGGTAATAAGAGACCAGCCAGGATACATACCCAGAGCCCAAGGGTAGACATGGTAAATAATATCCCGCAAGTAGACCTACCCCAGTGCCATGTGATTGGACAGGGTAATAAGAAATACCGGAGCACTAAGCATACCCGAGGCCATGGGGTAAATGGGCAGGGGGGTTATAAGATACCAGAATGAGACATAGACAGACCCATGGGTAGGGCAGGGTAATAAGATAGGCCAGCAAGAACATACCCATAGGCCGGGAAGGGTGACCGGTACGAGATACCAGAATTGAGACATGACCCATAGCCAGGGTAGGCCCAGGGGTATAAATACCAGCAATGAGACATACCCAGAGCCAAGGTTAAGGGCAGGGTTAATAAGAGGGTACGCGAGCAATGAGCTACCTAGGAGCCATGTGTAGGCATGGGTTAATAAGAATACATCAAAGGAGAGCATAGAGAGCCCGATGGGTATGGAGCAGGGTAATAAGATACCGAGCAATGATACATATACAATCCCGATGGGGGTAGGGCGGGAGAGGTGTAATAAAAGATAGCCAGGCAATGAGACCCTGGACCCAGAGCCAAGGGTGTAGGTTGGGAACAGTGGAAATAAGATAAACCATCAAGGTGATCATCCCAGAGCCATTGGTAGGCATGGTGAATCAGATAGGGCCAGGCAATTAGACAGGTAGGACAGAGCCGAAGGGTAGACCAGGTTAATAGAGGATAAAAACCGGAGCAAAAGATACAAGCCCAGAGGCCAGAGGGGTAGGCAGGGTAGAATAAATATACCAGCAATGAGGACATAGGGGCCCATAGCCAGGGTAGGCATGGTAATAAGATAGGGGCCATCATGATACATAACCCAAGCCAGAGGGTAGGCAGGGTGTAAAGAGATAAGGGATATAAACCTAGCAATGGGAGACAACCCAGAGGCGCACTGAATGGGGTAGGGGCAGGGTAATGAACGATAACCACGAAGCAATGAGAAAACTAGGACCTATCCAAGGGCAGGCGAGGGGGTAATACCTATACCGAAGCAAGGGGACATGCCGCGGAGGCCAAAGGTGTAGACATGGTAAAGTAAGATGGGGCATCGAATGAAGCCAGGGTACCCAGATGCCAAGGGTAGGACAGGGGTAAAAGATGACCGGGAGCGGGAATGGGGAGAACATCCCGGAGAAAGGAGCACACAAGGGTAGTCAGGGGGAAATAAAAGATAACCCAGACAATGGAAATACGCACTACGGCAAGGGGCTCGGAAGCCAAGAGGGAGGTGCAATTGTATAATAATACGCGGGGATGCGGAAATAGAACATAGACAATCCAAATGGTCGTTAGTCAGGTTATTAAGGTAAGAAATAACCAGCAATGAACATTCCAGAGGTGGGACCAAAGGTAAGGCAGATGTTAATAAAGGATAGACGGCATCAAATGTGAGTAGGGACAGTATACAGATCCATTGTGTTAGAGGCAGGGGTAAGTAAGAGGTCCAACAATGAGGAGCTAGACATAGCGCCAAGATGGTGGTAAGGCGGAGGGGTAAATAAGATAGAGCCAGGGCAAAATGATCATGAACCCAGAAGGAGTGCAGGGGGGAGAAGGGGTTTAGCGGTGCCGTGTCATACGAATCCATGTACCATGGAAATGGGGGAATACACATACCCAGAGGCCATGATAGGCAGGGGTGAAAAGATAGCCACCAGGTAGACATAGGACATATCCAAAATTGTGGTTAGGGGGGGGAACAGTGTATAGGAGTAAGGATAGAGGGGGCACGGTCACCAAGGTGAGAACATAGGAGACGAGGAGGGAGCCAAGAAAGGAAATGTTTGGAGAGGCAGGGGTATAAGATAGGGAAGGAAGCAAAAGGGTTAACAGCTACCAGCCGGAGACCTAGCCCGAGCATGGGCGGCCGGGTCATCCGATACCCGCCAGGAGGGGCCTCGGCACCGCGCCCGGGGTGACAGGGTCTAAGATACCCAGCAAGGGCGACCTCGACCGAGCCAGGGGTGGCGTGGTACTACGCTCCCGCCCGGAGCCCATGCCGAGCCATGGGTAGGACAGTGTCCTCCGCTTCCCCGCCGGCGCCCTGACAGCGCCTGGTTCGGTCGGTTAATACGCTTCCCCGCCCGGCGGCCTTATTCCCGAGCCCTGGCTCGTCCGGTGTTTTTATCTTTGGTTCACCCCCACCCCCCCCCACTTGAACCTATCAGCCTACCACACCCACGTGTGGAACAGAGCCCAAGATACCAGCAATGAGACATACCCAGAGCCAAGGGTAGGCAGGGTAATAAGATACCAGCAATGAGACATACCCAGAGCCAAGGGTAGGCAGGGTAATAAGATACCAGCAATGAGACATAGACAGAGCCAAGGGTAGGCAGGGTAATAAGATACCAGCAATGAGACATAGACAGAGCCATGGGTAGGCAGGGTAATAAGATACCAGCAATGAGACATAGACAGAGCCATGGGTAGGCAGGGTAATAAGATACCAGCAAGGAGACATACCCAGAGGCAAGGGTAGGCAGGGTAATAAGATACCAGTAAGGAGACATACCCAGAGCCATGGATAGGCAGGGTAATAAGATACCACCAAGGAGACATAGACAGAGCCATGGGTAGACAGGGTAATAAGATACCACCAAGGAGACATAGACAGAGCCATGGGTAGACAGGGTAATAAGATACCAGCAAGGAGACACACCCAGAGCCAAGGGTAGGCAGGGTAATAAGATACCAGCAAGGAGACATACCCAGAGCCAAGGGTAGGCAGGGTAATAAGATACCAGCAAGGAGACATACCCAGAGCCAAGGGTAGGCAGGGTAATAAGATACCAGCAAGGAGATATAACCAGATCAATGGGTTTGATGGGGTAATAGGATATCACCAAGGAACCACAGGCAAGGGTAGACAAGAAGATAAGATACCAAGGATAAATAGGTTTATAAGATACCACAAGGGAGACATAGCCAGAGTTTCACTCAATTAGTTACCTCCGCATGATCTCAGCAGGTAAAGGACTCTTTAGTAAAATCAAAACTCCTTTATTAAGTGATCGTTACACCATTAGCTCAAGTGTGAGCCCAAAACTTGCAAACAACGAATTCACATCTTAGGCATTTTGGGCTTTGTGTCCAAACTCATAAATGTAAATTATAACTTCCCCCACCCTTTTTAAAAGCAGTCATCAATTAGATAAAAACTACCGTAATACTTGTACTATTCGCTCTCTCTTATGTATTTAAAAGGAACTCATACTATTTCATACTTAAAGACTTACACATTCCCTTTATTTAAAGGGATATTTAAAATCTAAAAAAGATATAAATTTTTGTGGGGGGTGGGTGAATTGGACCTCACCCATAGGCTTAGTTCCTAGACTGAACAAACTTTATTAAATATAAAAGATACCCCATCTCAGATTTAGACCTTTTCGGAATTGCCTCTCTTTTGTTTATTAATGGTAAAAAGAAATGTTGCCTTTAATTTCCCCATTACACTACATAAAGTGTCTAGCTATAGATTTAGAGGAAATAAGTTATCACATAGGAGACAGCGCCAGAGCCAAGAGTAGATGCAGAAATAACATGCCAATTAGGAGACATAAGGTTCATACATACATGCGATGGCAGGTGCCGACCCGCAACGCATGATGTGTATGAACGGCCGCTTCAGACGAGAATCGTGCTGTGTATGGACACTTTCTCTGGTGAAATTACCATTCGGTCGGTGACCGTTGCCTGACCGGCTGGGCGAATCTTCGAATGAGAAAGTGCCCATACACGACACGATTATCGCCCAAAACGGACGTTTGTACACATAGTGCATTGTGGGTCGGCACCTGCGATCACACGCGTGTACAAACCTACAGACAGAGCAAAGGGTAGACAGGGTTATAAGATACCACTAAGGAGACATAGCAAGAACCAAGGGTACAAAGGGTAATAAGATAACACCAATGAGACAAAGGAAGTGCAAAGGGTAGATGGGGTAATAACATATCACCAAGGAGCCATAGCCAAGGGTACACTGGGTAATAAGATACTACTAAGAAGACATAGTAATAAGAAAGGGTGGAAAGGGTAATACAATACCACTGAGACATTGCAAAGGGTTGAAAGGGCAATAAGATAACACCAATGGGACAGAGGGTAGACAGGGCAATAAGATAACACCAATGGGAGAAAGGGTAGACAGTGAAATAAGATAACAGCAATGAGAAAAAGCTAGAGCCAAGGGTGATGGGGAAATAAGATACCACTTAGGAGAAATAGCCAGAGCCAAGGGTAGGTGTGGTTATAAAATATGACTAAGGAGACATAGCTTGAGCCAAGGATATATGTGGAAATAAGATATCACCAAGGAGCCCTAGCCAAGGGTAGGAAGGGTAATAAGATTTCACCATGGAGACATAGCAAGAGCCAAGGGTAGATGGGAAAATGAGATACCACTTAGGATACATAGCCAGAGCCAAGGATAGACAGGGTAATAGTATACCACAAAGGAGACATAGCAAGAGCCAATGGTAGACAGGGAAAAAGATAACACCAATGAGACACAGCCTGAGCCAAGGGTAGATGGGATTATAAGATATCACCATGGAGACATAGCAAGGGTACATAGGGTATAAAGATACCACTAAGCAGACACAGCAAGATCCAAGGGTAGATGGGGTTATGAAATATGACTAAGGAGACATAGCTTGAGTCAAGTGTAGATAAGAAAATAAGATACCACCAAGGAGACAAAGGAAGAGAAAAGGGTAGATGGGGTAAAATTATATCACCAATAAGACAGAGACAATGGTTCATGAGGTTATAAGATATCACCAAGGAGATATAGCAAGATCCAATGGTAGATGAGGAAATATGATACCACCAGTGAGGCATAATAACCAAAGGTAAATAGGGTAATAAGATACCACCAGTGAGATGTAGCTAACGTAAGTCCTGAAGTGTATTGCCACTTTTGTGTTTCTGTGGATGCTTGTGACTTGGACCTAGCGACAGATCCGGGGTGGCTGCACCCGGACCACCAACACAGCCCGGTGACCATTGACTTCTTGTGCCCTTTTGTACTTACTAAACCTAGTGAAATTGGAAACTGTGTGAGACTTCTCTGTATAGCGGCAGACTCGGGGCATGATTGCACTCGGGTCTCCATTGACTGAGCAGTGAGTGAAATCTTGAGCACACACGCTGCAGCTAATCAGTAACAGCTGTCACTGTCTCTGGGATCTTGACTTTGGTGGATCTTTCAGTTGTTTTGTTTTATGTTAGATGGAGTAATGAGATATCACCAAGGAGACATAACCATAGCTAAGTATAGATGGCATAATAAGGGTAAGGTCCCATTAGCGCGCTTGTGTACGATTCACATGGCCATAAGGACTCATAAAACATATCTCAGCCAATCACAGGAGCCGCTGATGGTCCAGCCCCTTCTAAATGCTTCCATGGCAGCCAAAGGAATGAGGACTGGTAAGTATATTTAGAAGCACAATTTCAAACTTTAGACCTTGCGAGCTCCAGGTTTTAGGTTTTTTTTATAGCCATAGAAAAAAATTGGTTTGGGGTGGACATACTCTTTAACTGCTATTTATACTGTATTTACATTCGCTTGTGAAGGTTCTCATTCATCCAGGTCATGGTATATCTGTTGTATTCAATTAGATCAACTGGACTTGAAATGTAGTTCTTGAAGACGTTTCGCTAGTCATCCGACTGGCTTTCTCAATTCAGAATGACTTGTACAAGAATCTGTGGCAATTATGTACCCTGGAAAATCCCAATTAGCATATCACAGCCACTATCCAATCACACCCTTAACACCTGGCTGTGATATGCTAATTGGGATTTTCCAGGGTACATAATTGCCACAGATTCTTTCTCAATTCAGAATGACTTGTACAAGAATCTGTGG
>JAACNH010000842.1:0-95488 GCA_019447015.1 Hymenochirus boettgeri | reverse complement strand
TATACGCAGTGCAGTGCAGTGAAGAATGCTGTGATTTGTATGTGGGGAAGACCAAACAGCAACTGCATCAACGTATGGCCCAGCACAGAAGAGCCAATTCCTCGGGTCAGGACTCAGCCGTGTATCTGCATCTTAAGGATAAAGGACATACCTTTGAAGATTGTAATGTTAACATACTGGCGAAGGAACGTGACTGGTTCAAGAGAGGTGTTAAGGAGGCCATTTATGTGAAAATAAAGAAACCAAGCCTAAATAGAGGTGGGGGGGTTCGACACCAACTGTCTGCCATGTACAATGCTGTTTTGACACCTTACTCTGGGCGTTCCTATAACACCTCTTAGCCACTATCCAATCACACCCTTAACACCTGGCTGTGATATGCTAATTGGGATTTTCCAGGGTACATAATTGCCACAGATTCTTGTACAAGTCATTCTGAATTGAGAAAGCCAGTCGGATGACTAGCGAAACGTCTTCAAGAACTACATTTCAAGTCCAGTTGATCTAATTGAATACAACAGATATTATTACAATATATACAAATTTGAATGGTTAAAGTAGAATCACATTTCTTTTTTGAGAAATTTGAGAAGCTGTCTCTGTTGTATTCAGTTAGATCAACTGGGCTTAAAGTTTAGTTATTGAAGACGTTTCACTAGTCATCCGACTGGCTTTCTCAATTCAGAATGACTTGTACAATATATGCTAATTGGGATTTTCCAGGGTACATAATTGCCACAGATTCTTGTACAAGTCATTCTGAATTGAGAAAGCCAGTCGGATGACTAGCGAAACGTCTTCAAGAACTACATTTCAAGTCCAGTTGATCTAATTGAATACAACAGATATATGTATTTACATTCATATTAAATATCCCTGAGCAAATAGTAGCAGGTGCCTATTATAAACAAGTATTGAACTTGGACTTGCTTATACTATTTGCTATTTATTGTACTTACTTGGAGGCGGGTAATCCTGGGACATTGTGCTCTATATATACTGTATGTTTTTAATGGTTTTATTATGTTTGTACACTTTTAACACTTCCAATTTATAGAGCAATAAAGTTTTTTTTTTGATACATACACCTACTGTTTTCTCTTGTGATGTTATAACTTGGACTTGCTCACATTCCAGCAAGTAAAATCATGACAAAGTGATAAATTAATGGGGGGAGTGGATGAGCTTGACTATGCAGACAGATAAGATACATTAAAACTAAATTAATAAGGGAAATGAAGGAGCTTGACTATGTAGACAAATTAGATAAATGAAAACTAAAATAATAAGGGAAATGGATGAGCTTGATTATGCAGACAGATAAGATACATTAAAACTAAATTAATAAGGGAAATGGAGGAGCTTGACTAGACAAATTAGATAAATTATAACTAAATTAATAAGGGAAATGGAGGAGCTGGACAATACAGAAGGATTAGATACATTGTAACTAAATTAATAAGGGAAATGGAGGAGCAAAATAAATAAGGAAAATTAAAGAGCTTGACTATGAAAACATCATTAATTAATAAAGGGGATGTTAGTACTTAACTATGTAGACAAATTAAATACATTATAACTAAATTAATAAGGGAAATGGAGGGGCCTATATAGACATATTAGATATATTTTAATTATATTACTAAGGGAAATGGAGGAGCCAGACAATATAATATACATTTATATAGAGAAGCTTGGCTTTGAAGATAATTAGCTGCACAGACCTTGGCAGAACATATATACTACCAGAAACAACTGGGTGTCTATCACTCATGTATCCCTTTGTAAATTGGAACCTGTCAGGAAAGTGTGTAGTGACTTGGCAAGAATTGGTTAACTATTGGTATTAGTTCTTGCAAAGGACCAATAAAAATACCATTCCACCCTGGAACAGTCCCTATTGTTTATATTACGATTAGTGAAGCATGGAACCAGATCTTCTTTTCCAGACAATGTGCGGCCGAACCGTGTATCTGGAATTCTCTGCAGCTAGAGGTCTGTTGGATACATTGAGGTCACTTTTAATGTATAAAATAAATATATTTGTGTATGGGAATATGTGAAATGGGAACCAATATTATCATTGTGAATTGGAAGGAAGGCCCATTAAAATGATACCCAACATGGAGCCCTTCTTCCCTTGCCAAGGCGAGTTATTAATATATTGGGAAATATGGATTACACACAGGTCATGTTTGGTATTGGAGGAATTGATAATTAATACAGGAGAGGAATATGTGGTCAATATCCCAGTACAATGTACATATCTACATTTATATGGAATCTGCCTAACTGAGGGGGAATGAATACTTTTGGCTAGTTGTAAATCTGGACATTCCTAGACACTCCCACCTCATGCATAGCCCAGGAGGGGGTGGTTCATCAAGGGGTTTAAAAATCCTTGTGGCCCCTATAACTGTGTTCATACTGAGGGAACATGCTAAATGTGTATGGACATATTCCCTTTCCCGCCCCAAGATACAGGACTTCTTCTAGTAAGTAGTAGGGTCTGTGAATATTTTTATCCTTTTATTTTATATAACTGTTGTACCTATTGTATGTCATTTTATTATAACACCATTTTCTTTTATTTTTGTATTATATGCACTGTCCACCTTTTGGAATATTAAATCTAAAATTGAATAAGTTTTGTCTTTGATGCTCTAAAAGAACTCAGTTAGCCTCTGATAAGTTTATATATGGTGGAATGGAATGTTTTGTAGTGTAAATGCTAATTAACTCTGTGACTGCTTGTGAAGGACTGATGCTAATTAACCAGTTAGTTGCTGGAGTGAATGGTGTAGTGTTAACCATTTA
This sequence comes from Hymenochirus boettgeri, assembly GCA_019447015.1. Classification (NCBI taxonomy): domain Eukaryota; kingdom Metazoa; phylum Chordata; class Amphibia; order Anura; family Pipidae; genus Hymenochirus; species Hymenochirus boettgeri. The sequence continues at coordinate 92,671 of JAACNH010000842.1, read as the reverse complement.
GCTGCCAGGACAGGTGTGCGCATAGTCAGTGAGAGTCAAGAGTGTTTTTGGGGTGTCTTTAAGGTCGTAACTTAAAGTGGTGGCAGCTTGTACCGATTGATTGGACAGATCACATGCCCAGCGAACTGGCGTTCGTGACAGAACCCTTTACATATTTGTTACTTTTTTGTCCATGTCACATCAGTGTTACAACCTGTTCTTACCTGTGCTTGATCCAAGTTACAGTATCTGCCACATTCTCCAGGTAATTCTCTGGAATCAACCCCCGACATCCAGTTGTATTTGACACAGCCATTATCCACCCACTTGTTGCAGTGGACACCTGTGTCCTATCAACAAAAACAACTTCTCCTGCACTCACACTCAACTCATCATCATTCTTTGGCTCAAATGGAAATAATGCTCGTAGAGTCTAAAAAAAGCAAGTATTACAGAGTAGGAGACATTTAACTATAATGGATACCTAGAAAACAGTAAGTCTGATATAAGAGACTAACAGTCAAATAACGGTAAAGGAGATTCCTATCAAAAATAGCTAAAGAGAAAATTCATCATAATAGCTAGAGAGAATACCCATCAAATATATATAGAGGGAATACCTATCAAATATATAAAGAGGGAATACCCATGAAATATATATAGAGGGAATAACCATCAAATATATAAAGAGGGAATACCCATGAAATATATAAAGAGGGAATACCCATCAAATATATATAGAGGGAATACCCATGAAATATATAAAGAGGGAATACCCATCAAATATATATAGAGGGAATACCCATCAAATATATATAGAGGAAATACCCATCAAATATATATAGAGAGAATACCCATCAAATATATATAGAGGGAATACCCATCAAATATATATTTAGAGAGAATACCATCAAAATATATAAAGAGGGAATACCATCAAACCATATAAGAGGGAATACCCATCAAATATATATACGAGGGAATACCCATCAAATATATAAGAGGAATACCATCAAATAATTAGAGGGAATACCATCAAAATATATAGAGGAATACCCATGCAAATATATAAAGAGGAAGACCCATAATATAATAGAGGGAATCCCATCAATATATATAGAGGGAATCCCATCAAATATATAGAGGGAATCCCATCAAAATAATATATAGAGGGAATACCTCAAAATATATATAGAGGGAATACCCATCAAATATATATAGAGAGAATACCCATCAAATATATAAAAGAGGGAATACCCATCAAATATATAAAGAGGGAATACCATCAAATATATATAAGAGGAATACCCATCAAATATATAAAGAGGGAATACCCATCAATATATATAGAGGGTACCCATCAATATATATAGAGGGAATACCCATCAAATATATATAGGGGAATACCCATCAAATATATTATAGAGGGAATACCCATCAAATATATAATAGAGGGAATACCCATCAAATATATATAGAGGGAATACCCATCAAATATATATAGAGGGAATACCCATCAAATATATATAGAGGGAATATCCCAAAATATATATCTAGGGAATACCCATCAAATATATAGAGGAAACCATCAAATATATAGAGGGAATACCCATCAAATATATATAGAGAGAATACCCATCAAATATATAAAAAGAGGGAATACCCATCAAATATATATATAGAGGGAATACCCATCAATATATATAGAGGGAATACCCATCAAATATATAAAGAGGGAATACCCATCAAATATATATAGAGGGAATACCCATCAAAAATATATAGAGGGAATACCCATCAAATATATATAGAGGGAATACCCATCAAATATATATAGAGGGAATACCCATCAAATATATATAGAGGGAATACCCATCAAATATATATAGAGGGAATACCCATCAAAAATATATAGAGGGAATACCCATCAAATATATATAGAGGGAATACCCATCAAATATATATAGACGGAATACCCATCAAATATACATAGAGGGAATACCCATGAAATATATATAGAGGGAATACCCATCAAATATATATAGAGGGAATACCCATGAAATATATATAGAGGGAATACCCATCAAATATATATAGAGGGAATACCCATCAAATATATAAAGAGGGAACATTCAAACATAACATACATGGTTTACCTATCAAACATAACATATAGAGTATATCCATCAAACATAACATATAGGGTATACCTATCAAACATAACATATAGGGTATACCCATCAAACATAACATATAGTTTATATCCATCAAACATAACATATAGGGTATAGCCATCAAACAATACATATTGGGTATAGCCATCAAATATAACATATAGTGTATACCGATCAAACATAACATAAAGGGTATAACGATCAAACATAACATATAGTTTATACCCATCAAACATAACATATAGGGTATAACGATTAAACATAACATGTAAGGTATACCCATTAAACATAACATATAGGGTATATCCATCAAAAATAACATACAGGGTATACCAATCAAACATAACATATAGGCTATCACCAGAAAAAACAAAAAGGGATGAAGCACCATTGGTGAGTCTGTTAAAAGTCCAAACTTTATTACATAGTATAGTATAGTATAGTTTTGAGGTTGAATAAAGACATATGTCCATCCAGTCCAACCCATCTAGCAATATCCTCATTTCCTGCCTAACTGTTGATCCAGAGGAAGGCAAAAAACCTCCACCAAATTTATGAAGGGGGAAAAAATCCCTTCCTGACTTCAAGTGGCAATCGGAAATTTCCCTGGATCAACTCTACTTTATGTATCAATACCAGTAACTTGTAACATTCCTTGTTTGCAGAAACTCATCCAGCTTTTTATTAAACTGACCAATGAACCTGCCATAACAACGTCATCTGGAAGACAGTTCCATAGCTTTACCGTTCTCACAACTTAAAGCCTAAACCTTTCTTCTTCACGTCTTAAGGGATGTCCTCATGTCTTCTGACATGTTCTATTGGTGAACAATGCTCCAGATTGTATGGCCTGTTAATGTATTTATACACAGTAATCATATCCCAAGCAGGGCCTTTCTCCAGCATACATAATTGTAACTTTTCCAGTCTCTCTTCATATTCAAGCTTCCCCAATCCCCTTATTAATTTAGTTGCCTTCTCTGAACCCTTTCCATTTTAAAGATGTCCTTTTGTACACAGGATTCCAAAATTGAAATGCATATTCCAAATGAGGCCTTACCAATGCTTTGGTAAAGAGGGAGAATAACGTTTTCCTCCCTTGAATCCATATCTCCTTATACAAGACAATACTATGCTGGCTCTGGCTGTTGCCGCCTGCACTGCTTGCTACCTTTAAGTTTGTTATCCACCAAAACTCAAAGATCCCTTTCCAACAGGAATTCACTTACCACAGAGCCATTTATAGTATAAGCAGCACAAGGATTTTGAAGTCCAAAATGCATCACCTTCCATTTATCAACATTGAATCTCATCTGACACTTGTGACAATCTATCTAGATCCCCCTGCAATAATTGCACATCCTCTGAAGTTTTTAATGGTCGACAAAGTTTTGTGTCGTCAGCAAACACAGAAACCTTGCTGCACTAACCCACTCCAAATCATTAATAAATAGATTAAATAGAAGCGGCCCCAACACAGAACCCTGTTGGCCCCACTTAGCACTTTAGTCCAAAATGAGAAGCCACCATTAACAACTACTCTCTGCATCCATTCATTAACCAATTTCTATTCATGTACAAATTGACTCTCCAGAACAACAGACATTATACATTAGTGCTATGGGGACTGTATCAAAAGCCTTTGCAAAATCCCAAGTAAACTACATCTACTGCTATGCCAGAGTCTAAATTCTACTTCTCCTCATAGAAGCCAGCCAGCAAGTTAGTTTGACAAGATCATTCCTCCTAAATCCATGCTGGTTACTAATTATAATGTCAGTCCTTGAAACATACTCTAGAAACATGTTCCCTATAAACTTTCCAGGATCTTCCCCACCACTGAAGTTAAACTTACAGGCCTGTAATTACCCGGCTGTGAACGACATACCCTTTTGAATATTGGAATAACATCAGCCTTTTCCAATCCAGAGGCACACCACCTGACATGAGGGAATCAGCAAAAATAAGAAACAATGGCCTAGATAAAAACTGAACTTAGCTCCCTAAGTACCCGAGGATGTATTTTATCGGTCCAGGAGATTTATTAATATTACCGTATATATCGAGATAACACAGAGTTTTTCAGGCTGAAAAATCAGCCTGAAAACTCGGACTCGGTTATACTCGAGTCAGTAGCTTACCTGAGCATTCCGCAGCCGCACGATCTTTCTGTGTACTGGCGCACCGGCCTGACGTCAATGCCCGGCGCCGGGCAGTGACGTCAGCCGCGCGCCAGTACACAGAAAGATCGCGCGGCTGCCGGAATGCTCAGGATACTGCACCGTACCTGCAGGAAGCCTTGGATGGAGGAGGGCCAAAGGGAGAAAGACCACAGGAGAAGAGACCACAGGTACAAACTGGGTGGAGGGTGAGGAGGGCATTCAAAATGTGGGAACTACAACTCCCAGCATGCTTATTAGCTGGGAGTTGTAGGTTCCAAACATCTTGAATGCCAAGTTTCTACCCTCGGTTTATACTCGAGTCAACAACTTTTATTAGGATTTTTAGCTGAAATTGGGTACCTCGGTTTATACTCGGGTCGGTTTATACTCGAGTATATACGGTAATCTTATTTAGTTCTTTCTGTACCATATCCTCGGTTAACCAAAGTGAACTTGAATCTTGTATACCATTATTGCTACTATACTCTATGATATCTGTACTTGGATCTTCTATAGTGTATACAGAGGGAAAAAAATATTCAAGACATTTGCTTTATCGCCATCCTCCGTAACTAACTTATCCCCATTAATTAATGGTGCCACATTCTCAGTTCTCATCTTCTTACTATTAATATACTTAAAAATTTTTTTAGACTAAATCACACTATCAACATATTTCTAATGGTGAGCAGCATTGCGACAAAATGTTTTGCGGCCGCAATGTGAGGCAGTAATTTGAACTATCTTTGCGGCAATACTGCACTTAGCGCGATGCGCTAAGTACAATACCGCCGCGAATCCCGGAGCAGGGGGCTGGGAGGGGATGCCGGGAAAGGACCGCCGCGGGTGGTCGTGCACCTCAGAGGGGCGCGGCGGGGTCCACTTACAACTGCCCTTGTGGCCCTACATTAACCAATCAGATTTCCTTAAATTTCTGATTGGTTAATGTAAAACATGTAAACCAAGCATTAAAAAATTGACCAATCAGAAAAGGATTAGGGTTTTCTGCAAAACTATATAAAGAGATGCACTCCGCCGCAGACCTCAGATGCTAGTAGATTCAGTAGATAGCTGAAGAAAGAAGTGGCTGGCAACATCGGCTCCCCTGAGGCCGGAAGTGCCAGCGGGCTAACTGTTGGCCGCAGTGAGCCTGCCTGGCATCAGCAACCTCAGTGAGGTTGGTGTCGCCAGCCCGAAGATTTCGCGATGGATCAAGACGCCGGGAACATCGGCCTCGTTAAGGCCACCGGCACCCGTCGGGGGTACCCCTGGCGGCCGCATGGGTACCTCTCGGGGGTCGGCAGCCTCAGCGGAGCTGATGTTGCCGGGGCTGGAAGAAAGAAGATGCCGCCAAAGGGCTCTTTTGAGAGCCGCTCACTGGGGTCCCCTGGTTCGAGCTGTGGGACCCCCGCCAAAGGCACTTGTAAGTGCTGCAAGGGCCCTTATAAGGGCAGGGGAGGGGGGGTCTGGTTCGAGCTGCGGGACCCCATAAGCCCCAAATGCCCTTCTCAGGGCCGAAAGGGCACTTGTAAGTGCAGCAAGGGCCCTGATAGAGCCGGGGAAGGGGGTCCCGGTTCAAGCTGCGGGACCCCTAAGCCCCAAAGGGATCTTGTTAGAGCTGCAAGGGCACTTGTAAGTGCCGCAAGGGCTCTGATAGGACCGGGGAAGGGGGTCCCGGTTCGAGCTGCGGGACCCCTAAGCCCCAAAGGGCTCTTGTTAGAGCCGCAAGGGTACTTGCAAGTGCAATAGTACGGGGCCGGGGGCTGGGAGGGGCTGCTGGGAAGGGGTCGCGGCGGGTGGTTGCATCCGCCGCAGGGGGCAAGGGCAGGGTGGGCGTACCAACCCGCCCTCGCAATGGGGTGGTACGCCCGCGTTTATAAATAGAAGCGGTGGTAACTGTTGCAATAGGCGTGATAAGTTAACAAGGCGTTAACTTTTCGCGGCTGCTTTCCGGCCATTTATAAATCACGGTATTTGCGATTTTTGTTAAAATGGCGGGAAAAGTGGCCACGAAAAGATAAATCTCATTTAGAAATATACCCCTTTGTGATGCTTTGTTCAGCTGTCCTAACTTCATTATTAATTTTAGCTAGTTTGATTGCTTTCTTACACTCCTTGTTACAGTTTTTATACTCCCTAAAGGCCCTTTCCGTTCCCTCGGCCTTAAAGGTTTTAAATGCCTTTTTCTTCCTTTCCATTTGCCTCTTTGCATCAGAATTCAGCCACATGGGCGCGGATTTATTTTTTTTACATTTATTTCCCAAGGGTATAAATTTATAAATCCCTTTGAACACAGTCCACTTCTGTTCAGTACCTTTACCTGATAATACATTATCCCAGTTGACATTTTAAAGAGCTGCTTTTAACCTTGGAAAATTTGCCTTGCTGAAATTAAATGTCTTTGTTAACCCAGCGCACTTTTCCTTTCGATAACAAAGTCCAAACGCCACTATTTCATGGTCACTATTCCCTAAGCCTCCAGTTACCTTTATATCTATAATGCGCTCCACGATGTTAGATATTACCAGATCCAACAGAGCTCCTTTTCTAGTAGGAACCTCAACCACCCGTGAGAGAAAATTATCCTGCAGCAAATTCAAGAACTCATCGCCTTTTTCTGTGATGGCAGTTCCACCACACCAATCAATGTCATGGTAATTAAAGTCCCCCATAGTGAGTACACTACACCAATCAATGTCAGGGTAATTAAAGTCCCCCATAATGAGTACACTACACCAATCAATGTCAGGGTAATTAAAGTCCCCCATAATGAGTACACTCCACCAATCAATGTCAGGGTAATTAAAGTCCCCCATAATGAGCACACTCCCCAAAGTTGCAGCCCTTGCCAAATGCATATGAAGTAGACTCACCTCCTCTCTGCTAGCATTTGGCGGCTTATAGCAGACACCAATAATGACATTACCCCCTTTCCTGTTGCCTAATTCCACCCATATTGCCTCCACTTTAACATCCATATCGCCAGTTATCTCTTCTTTTAAATTTGGCTTCAATTCTATTTAACATAAACACATACTCCTCCCCCTTTCCTTTTTTCTCTGTCCTGCCTAAACATGGCATATCCTTCTAAATTTACAGCCCAGTCATGAGAACTGTTCAACCACGTTTCTGCAATACCTATTACATCATACTTTTCATTCAAATTTCCAATTCACCCATTTTGTCAGCCAGGCTTCTTGCATTTGCAAACATACATTTTAGATTATGATCCTGTAATTTATTTGTACACTTTAATACACATGCCTCCCTATCCCCTATGCTAGCCCCACCCCCCTTTCTGCCCGCCACTGGCCTATCTACACCCTGCTTTCCTCCTGGGCTATCTATCCCAGTGAGACTGCTAATACCCTCCCCCCCCAAACCTAGTTTAAAATCTCCTCTAACCCTCTAGCCATCTTCCTCCCTAAAACAGCTGCACCGCCATCAGTGAGGTGCAGCCCTTCCCTACTAAAGAGCCTGTAGCCAACAGCAAAGTCTGCCCAGTTCTCAATAAACCCAAACCTTACACCACCCTCTTAGCCACGCATTAATTCATCCTAAGCTCCCGCTGTCTCCCTGGCTTAGCACGTGGCTGTGGTAGTATTTCTGAAAATACTACCCTGGAGTTCCTTGCTTTTAAGGACCTCACCTCCTCCTCTAACTTTGTCATTGGCACCAATGGGAACCAAGACCGCTGGGTCACACCCGGCCCCACCCAATAATCTGTCTACACGATCCACCACATGTCGTACCCTAGCACCAGGCAGGCATCACACAGTTCGGCATGTAGGTTCTTGGCTGCAGATTACCCAATCTAGCTTCCTTATAATGGAGTCCCCTACCACTACCACCTGCCTAGCATTCCTGATCCTTAGTTCCTCCTCCCTTGTATCAGAGATGGCAGTCCCCTGGGTGCCCCCTCCATACACGCTAACTCCGAGGTGTCCTCCTCCACTTCATTACCTAAGGCGGCAAATCCGTTGGGATGGGCAATCTGGGAAGAAGCCATCCTACCTTTCAGTCCCCCACTTCCCCTAGTAACCCTAACAAAACTACCTCCCCCCTCAACCTTCCCTGTCCCACTTCCACCCACCTCTATATTGGTCCCTGCCAGTGCCTGCTGACCCCCCAGATTTGCCAATCCATGCAATGCGGCAAGTTGCCCCCTTAGACTCTCCACCTCAGCTTCCAAACGGGCAACCCACTCACACTTGACACAGACATAGGTTCCCTGGAACGTCTGCTCCAGGTTATTATACATGTGGCAGGATGCACATTGCATGGTACCGACAAAACTGTCCCTTCTAATCCACAACACCAACACAGTGACACACAAACCTTGTTTAATTTCCCTTCTTGTTTCAATGTCCTTCTTTTTCTATGTCCTTGAAATCAAGGTCCTTAGAACAAGGGACTTATACATTACACTCTAGTTCGTTTTACTCACGGGAAACTTCCTTTTGTTAGGTCCAAACCACAGGTCAAACCAATGTGAATCCTATTTAACTAATAGGCCCCAGCCCCCACACCAATTAGTGCAAGAGCTAGGAAGAGAGGGAAAAAACAAAACACTTATTAACCCTTTCACAACCTGTTTGTGATTACAACAGGTGCAATACTAGAATATAGAAGCCCAGCGCACCCCTTTAACTGGAAGAAAGAAAGATTAATCTGCTCACTGCACACACAGTCCTTAACACAGCACAAACAATCCTTATTTTCAAACTAATTTTCAAACTTTCACACACACCATACAACCATCAAATGATTAAATGTCCTTATTTTTCTATGTCCTTGAGTTCAAGGTCCTTAAGAGCAAGGGACTTATACGTTCCACTCTAGTTCTTCTCACTCACAGGAAACTTCCTTTTGTTAGGTCCAAACATATTAGTCCAAATATATTAGTTAAAAAGGTTTTTTGTAGATGTGTCTAAGCAAACAACAAACGAGAAAAATAGGGTTTACCCTGACGCATTTCAGAATGGTGCTGCAGCCCTTTTTTGTTTTTTCTGGTGATACCCTATATGCTATGTTTGATGGGTATACCCTATATGTTATTTTTGATGGGTATACCCCTTTTAATATGTATTTACATTTACAACTCCCCGATATTACTTACCTTCGCTCTATCCTCGTCCCAACTGCCATGCCTCTGCTTGCAATGGAACTGCAAGCAGGGGCAGGACCGGCAGCCATGGTCCGTGATTGGCGAGAGGCAGCCAATCAGAGACGCCTGCCGGCAGTTCGGAACGGCGGAGGAGAGAGGGGTAAGTTAATTATTAAACGTTTGTGTCTAGGGGGGAGGGAGACCAAAACAGAGGGACGGAGGGGGGGGGAAAGGCTGCTCAGAGCATGCCAAAAAACCTTTGGACTTTGGAGGGGCATTGCAGGGCAACACATTGTGGATCTGGAATTAAGAAGATTTTTTACACTACAAGTGGGCCATAGTGGTTAATTATAATTTTGGGGGGTGACATGCCCTTAATAATGGTCTGGAAAGTTCTAAAAAAGTTCTAAAACTTATACTGGTAGCAAACTGGCAATTTCAGTATAATACTGGTAGCAATACTGCATTTCTTATATACTGGGTACAAACTGAAATTTCAGTATATACGGTAGCAAACTGGCAATTCAATTATATACTGGTAGCAAACTGGCATTTCATTATATACTGGTAGCAAACGGGAAATTTCTTATAATACTGGTAGCAACCTGGCAATTTCATTATATACTGGTAGCCAACTGGCAATTTCATTATATACTGGTAGCAAACAGAACAATTTTCATTATATACTGGTAGCAAAACTGGCAATTTTCATTATATACTGGTAGCAAATTGCCTTTTCATTACATACGGTACAAACTGGCAATTTTATTACTAACTGGTAGCAAACTGGCAATTTCATTATATACTGGTAGCAAACTGGCAATTTTCATTATATACTGGTAACAAACTGGCCATTTCATTGTAAACTTGTACCATGGGAATTTCCCCATGTTCACACTGGAATTAATGTGTGTATTATTAGCAAAAGTTTGCCTGTTGGTGCACACTGGGAATTATGTATACTAGCAAAAGTGTCCATATACTGAACCTTTGGGTCGAGCACCGGAAAACCTGTTGCAAGCTAAAGGACTTACTTGGCGTACATTAAAAACTTCCTTTATTCAGTTGGAAGTAGGCATCACTATCAGACAAAACAGCCTGACATGTTTCAGTGCAACGGCGTGCCCTAATTATAGGCTCCATTTGTCGGCCCTCCTTCAGACCTGAAATAGCCAGAGATGGACACAGCCACCCCTCCTTCAGGGTGGGACCAATGACGTGTCCTGCGAATGGAGTGAGTTACTCCTCCCTAAGGCCATCCCAGGTCCATCGGGGTCTAAATATTGCTATACAGAAAAGGTAACTACCATTAAAAACAAATAAAAAGCATGTTTAAAAACGAAGAAAACGCCGTCACTTTTCAATGATAGATATTATATAGATACATAACAGAACTTACAAACCATCATCACTAATTCCCATACAATGTTACAATAATACTACTAAACTGCATTAGGAAACATGTATAATATACAGTAACATAATATCTACATAGCATAAATGATAGTACACCACGAACACAATGTTCCGCTGCATAGTTACAATAGACCCCTATTTTATACATGGCATGTGATATCCCATATTGCATTTAACCATTAGGCACAACGTGTTCCTAACCTCCATATCCATCTCGCCTCAGCCTTCAGGAGGGACTTTTTCCTATCTCCACCTCTATTATTATTTCTATTTACCAATTCAATGCCTTGAATACTTAAGTGGGATAAATCCCCATTACTGCACATATAAAATGCCTACCTACCGGTCTTTTATGGAAATTCTTATTAATGTCTCTTACAGTTCTCTTGCTCTGGCTTTCAGAGGGCGTGTAGTACACCCTACGTCTTTGATTCTATGTTTTTTTTACATGTTAGTAAATACACAACGTACGGGGTACTATAATTAATAAACTGTTTTATCCTACTGTTTTTCCTGTCGTAGTGTTCTAAATGCCTCCGCCTTATTTACATATTTACATGTAAGACACTTCTTTCGCACCACACGGGAAAGTGCCTGTATACTTTATGAAGATCCCCCTTATTTATGACTTTTATAACACTGGGACTTAAAATGTCCTTAAAGACTGATGACTGATTCTGGGTAGAATATTACAGTATTTAAAACGCTCCTATCATTCTTCATCTCACCCTCTAGTACTCTTACTTCCCTTGTGTCTCTTTTAATTGTTATTTTTCTTTATATTGGGGACTATATGAGGTGGTGAAGATATTTGATCGATACTCAGAATCCCTCAATTTTTCCCTCTTTGTTTTTGGGTGATAAAATTAGATAATATGTCCTTTCTATCTAAATTCTTGGCTCTATATCGTGCTTTACTGAGGTCCTTTATGTATATCCTCTGTTACTTACTTATTTTTTCTGTAACTTTGATGCCTCATCAAATTCACCTTCTATACCTACTATTTCTCTTAATTCTGACCCATTGTCCATAAGGTATTCCTCTATACAATGGGGTGGAGGCATGAACTTGCATGGTAGATCGTGTTTTTTTTGCATTCCTTTTTGATAGATTTTGAGTATGTATTTTCCCTTCTATTACTATAATGGTGAGATCCAATAATTAACTTTTACACCACTACATATGCCACGTAAACTTTAATTACATGTGTTATTATTCATACTAAACATCAAATCTGATAGCCCAAATAGGACCCTCGCCATATCCAAAGTATGGTTTGTCTATAAAACGACCATGGAACTTGACTGCTACTATAGCTCCCTACTTGTCTAGAAAGATGGTTTATCAGAACTAACTCCTCCCACCACCCCATGTATATATTAGCATACAGGGGGCAATTTCGCCCCCATCGCAGCTCCTAATGTTTGCTTAATATATACCTTCAGGCATCAAAAATTGGTGTCAAGAAGGTACTTTAATGGCATCTAAATGAGCATTTTCTCATAATTCAATTAAGTATTTGATTAGATGGTACCTACAAGCTTCGATCCCCATATGGTGTGGATTACTTGAATACAGAAGACCACATCAATGGTCCCTAACTATCTCCTTCTTTCTTGCCATGTGATTCCTGTAAATACGAAATACATGGAGTATCTCTTTAATAAATGAGGATAAACATGTGACCAAAGCTGAAGGAGTAAATCTATAAGATTTGTTAGACCCTCATTCAGGAAGTCTATTCCACCTATTATCGGTGGTTTCCCTTCACAGGCCACTCACCCTATTGACTTTGGGGACGTGGTGGAACACAGGATGTGGGTTTTCTGGTCTTACATGTAAATATGTAAATAAGGCGGAGGCCATTTAGAACAGTACGACGAAAACAGTATAGGATAAAACGTGTATTAATTATAGTACCCCGTACGTTTGTGTATTTACTGACATGTTAAAAAACATAGAATCAAAGACGTAGGTGTACTACACGTCCTCTGAAAGCCAGAGCAAGAGAACATGTAAGAGACATTAATAATTTCCATAAAAGCCTGGTAGGTAGGCATTTTATATGTGCAGTAATGGGGAATTTAATCCCACTTAAGTATTCAAGGCATTGAATTGGTACATAGGAATAATAGAGGTGGAGATAGGAAAAGTCCCTCCTGAAGGCTGAGCTAATGATATGGAGTTAGGGACACGTTGCCTAATGGTTTAAATGCAATATGGGATATCACATGTATAAAGGGTTTTTTGGCCTTAAGGTATATATATTATATATTAAATTTTTTTAATTTCTATACTTTTTTATATACCTTTTTAGTATGTGTTTTAGTGTAATGTCTCCTTCCTTATCTCTATCATTATAATCATTTTCTATAATGATTTTACTTCCTTTAAAAGGGGTCTATTGTACTCTGCTAGAGTCCTTCTGATACAGAACATTGTTTTGTGGTTTACTTACTCATTTATGCTTATGTAGATTATTATTTACGTATATTATAAATGTTTCCTAATGCAGTTTAGTAGTATTATTGTAACATTGTATTGGGAATTAGTGGATGATGGTTTGTAAGTTCTGTTATGTATCTATATAATATTCATCATTGAAAAGTACGCTGACTTCCCTGTTTTATAACATGCTTTTTATTGTTTTTATTGGTATTAACCTTTTTCTGTATAGCAATATTTAGACCCTCGATAGACCTGGGATGGCCTTAGGGAGTAATTACTCCATTCGCAGACACGTCATTGGTCCCGCCTGAAGGAGGTGTGGCTGTGTCCATCTCTGGCTATTTCAGTCCGAAGGAGGGCCACAAAATGGAGCCTATAATTAAGGGCACGCCGTTGCCCAAACGTCAGGCCTGGTTTGTGTGTTAGATATGTCTACTTTCCAACTGAATAAAGAAGTTTTTTAATGTACACCGAGTAAGTCTTTAAGCTGCAACAGTTTCCAGTGTGCTCGACCCAAAGGTTCAGTATATGGGAAGTTATTGAAGGTCGGCGTCTTTGCAAGGACCTGGGGCAGATGCACCTGGGTCAACCATGAGAATAGTGTAGTACTGTTCCACTATTGCCAGTGTCTCACTAGCTTGAATAATGTATGAACCCTGCTTGTATTTACAAAGTGTTTATTTTTTCTTCCTGGTTGAAGAGGTTTGCAGCGAAGGGTCCGGGGTATAAATAACCCCGGACCACTATTTATGTCTATAAGTTACTTATATGTATGTGACCACTAGTATACTCTGCTTATGTATCGATATTAGTGTGTATTGGTAACATGAAAGTCCTACTAGCAAAAGTGTGTCTGTTGGTGCACAGTGGAAAGTATGTATGTATGTATGTATGTATGTATGTATGTATGTATGTAAGTATGTATGTGTCTGTATTTATTTCTTATAAAGCGCTACATATTCCGCAGCGCTTTACATTATTTACTTTATTCACATCCGGCCCTGCCGTGAAGAGCTTTAAATCTATCACTTTATGTACATATACAACCTATCGTATGTCTTTATGACAGATGTGTCCAAGGGTGGATACGAACTCCGGACCTCAGCGCTGCAAGGCAATCAGTGCTAACCACTGAATATGCCATTGGTGCACAGTGGGAATTTTTTGTGTATATTCTAATAAAAGTGTGCCTATTGGTGCACAGTGGGATATACATTATGAATATTGATTATAGCCAGGAATTATAACTAACAGTAGCTTGCATCAGCGGTAATGGATTTAAGGGAAGGATCATCTCTAATCCAGTCTAGATCACCACTAGCCAGGGTCACTAATGTTGGTTTCAATTGGTGCCCAGACACAGCAAATACCAATTCCCCCATTATTTCCCATTCCTATCTGTGAGTAGTATAAAGGTGCACAAATCTAATATATAGGGTCCTATATACTGTTTTTACACAGTGATTTCAGAAATACTACCCGCAGCCACGTGCTACCTAGGGAGACAACGGAGCTCAGGAGTATAAATGCGGCTAAGAGGTGGTGTAAGAGAGGGGGTTTGGGTTTTTTAGAGATTTTTCTTGTTGGCTACAGGCTACTTTAGTAGAGACAGATTGCACCTCAATGTAATGGTGCAGCTGTTTTTGGGGGAGAAGATGGCTAGGGGGTTGGAGGAGATTTTAAACTAGGTATGGGGGGAGGGTACGTTGAACTACACAGGGGTAGATAGAGAAGTTAGGGATCAGGGGCTATTAACACAACGGAGGGAGGAGAAGGGGGAGGGGGGGAGCATAGAGGATAAGGAGGCATGTACGACCATTTATGGTAAATCAATTGATAATCTAAAATGTATGTTTACAAATGCAAGAAGTCTGCTGGAAAACCGGCGAACTTGAAATAATGCTTTAAAGGAAAGGTATGATGTAATTGGTATAGCAGAATCATGGCATAATGATTCACACGACTGGACAGTAAATATTGAATACTCCTTACTTAGACATGACAGAGTTAATAGAAAGGAGGAGGATATGTAGTATGTTAAACAGGAATTAAAGCCAAATTTAAAAGATGAATAGATGGGGGAGTAAACGATACGGCAGAAACAATATGGGTGGAACTGTGTAACAGAAGCAAGAAGTAGGTAAATTAATTGTTGGAGTGTGTTATAACTGCCAATGCCAAGGAAGAGGTGGAAATGAATCTCCATATGCAGTTGACGAAGGCTGCTGGTATGGGGCAGGTTCTGGTTATGGGGGATTTTAAAACTACCCTGACATAGATTGGAGTAAGGGAACTGCCAGCACCTCAAAAGGTATAAAGTTCTTAAATTTCCTATATGAGCTTTTTCTTTCACAGATGGTAGAAGTTCCTACTAGACAGAATGGCGTTTGTTGGATCTGGTGATATCTAATAACCCTGAGCTTATTTTGGAGAGGTGGGTAATGGAGCTTAGGTAATAGTGACCATGAATAGTGTCATTAATATAGTTTTGCAAAAACTAAGTGCACTGGGTTAACAAAACTTTTAACTTTAGAAAGCTAATTTTATGCTGTTAAAGGAATCGCTCCTGCTCATAGACTGGGGGGAACTGTTTCTAGGTAAAGTACTGAGCAGATGTGGACCACTTTTAAAGGTCGACTCCTGCCTGGCTTAATGCTCAGGTAAAAGGGAAATGGAAAAAAAAAAAGGCTTTTACATTTTTGAAAACAGAGGGAACAGAACAGGCTTACAGGGAGTATAAAAGCTGTAATAAAGAGTGCAAGAAGAATTAAACTAGCTAAAATAGAAAATGAAATACGGATTGCGAACAAACCAGTATATAAATGGTAAAAATGAGGAACTGAGAATGTGGGACAATTAAATAATGGAGCGGAGATGGTTGTAAGGATGCCGAAAAGGCTATGCTAATCTAAAAACCGTTGTTTTACATCGGTTTTTACTGTTGAGATCCTTTGTCCTTACAGTAGGGATTGTAATAATATGCAGGGAAGAAATGAAGAGTATTCACATTGGCTAACGAGGATATGGTACGGAAACAATTAGACAAATAATATCAATAAAGCGCCAGGACCAGAGGATTGCATCCTAGGATTTTAAAAGAGCTTAGTTCAGTTCTATCTAGACCACTGTTTCTCATCTTTTCAGATTCGCTTTTGTCTGGGGATGTGCCGCTGGATTGGAAAAAAGCCATTTAATACCAATATTCAAAAAAGGTAGTCGTTCACAGCCTGGAAACTTAGACCTGTAAGCCTAACATCAGTGGTAGGGAAGGTGATGGAAACCTTGTTAGGATCATATCATTGACTTTGTCTCCAGAGATCATGTTATTAGTAGCCAGTCATCATCCAGACAAATTAATTGGTTTCTATGAAGAATGAGTAAGAAGTTAGATTCAGGCACAGCGTATGATGTGTATATTTGGATTTTGCAAAAGCTTTTGATACTGGCCACATAGGCCTAATGTATAAACTGAGGACTGTTGGCCTTGAAGAAAACATTTGTTCATGGATAGAGAACTGGTTATTGGACAGCAACAGAGAGTGGTGGTTAATGGAGCTACATCTATGTGGGCTAAAGTTCTAAGCGGAGTGCCTCAGGGTTCTTGTACTGGGCCGCTCTGTTTATAATCTTGTTTATAAATGACTTAGAAGGGGGCATTGAGAACAAGGTCTCTGTGTTTTGCTGATGACACTAAACTATGCAGAGCTTTGGAAACTTCCAATGATCGCAAGTGCTGCAGCAGACCTTGCAGATTCAATGTTGATAATGTAAGGTGATGCATTTGGATTTATAATCCCTGTGCCACCTACACATAAATAACTCTTTGTTAATGGCATCTGTAATGGAAAAAGATTTGGGGGTTTCTGGTAGATACAGACTTAGCTAGCAACAATGCCAGGTGCAACACTATAGCTAGCAGATATTGTCTTGTATAAGAGGGAAAAGATTCAAGAGAGAAAAATATTATTCTCCCTCTTTACAAGGCATTGGTAGGCCTCATTTGGAATATGCGTGCAGTTTTGGAATCCCATATACAAAAGGGACATCTTGGAAATTGAGGCGTTCAGAGAAGGGCAACTAAATTAATAAAGGGAATGGAGGGGGCTTGAATATAAGTTAGGGCTGTTTACATTGGAGAAGTGATGTTTGCGTGGGGACTGATAACATTACAAATATATTTATGGGCTATACAATGAACTCTCTGGTGCATTGTTCACCAATAGGTCAGAGGAACGTGGACATCCTTTAAGGTTGGAAGAAAAGAAGTTTCATCATTCAGGTTAGGAAAGGTTTCTTTACAGTGAGAACTGGTGGACACTGGGGAACTGTCTTCCAGCAATGTGGTAATGGCAAGTTCATTAAATAGCTTAAAAAAAGGCCTGGATAAGTTCCTAAAACTAATAAAATTGAGAATTACTGGTATTAAATATATACTGTAGTCTTGGTTGGTACGGGGATACTAATATATATGAGAATTACTGGTATTAATACATTACTGTAGTTCTGGTTGGTATAGGGATACTATATAATTTGGAATTACTGGTATTATACATATACTGTAGTTCTGGTTGGTACGGGATACTATATAATATTGAGAATTACTGGTATTAATGCATATAGTTCTGGTTGATCCAGGATACATTCCGATTGCCGTTTTGGAGTCAGGAAGGAATTTTTTCCCCCTTTTTAGCTGGGTTTTTTGCCTTCCTCTGGATCAACTGTTAGGTAGGGTTAAAAAAAAAAAGAGGGTGAATGGTTGGACTTGATGGACATACGTCTTTATTCAACCTTAATTACTGTGTTACTATGTTACTATATATTGTCTATATACTGAATTATTTACCTATTACACAACGCTTTGCATTCTTACATACAATATTTTTTAGCTAACATACAATTTACATTTTGGTTGCTACATTACAGTTTGGAACTAACAACCATATATGCCACATGTGAGAAATGTGTCTAGGTTGTAAATGGGTGAAGAACTTTTTTCTCCTGGTTTTCTGGTTTGTATTGGACTTTCAATTCCTCTCCTTTTGTTTTTGTCTTATGACCACTGAAACGTAAACTGCCTGTCTGGCTATCCTATAATGAATTATTGAAATGTTTTTAATTACTATCAACTACAGGGGGGGGGGTATATGAGTTTTTTTTAAATAATATCCATCTCCAGCTGGTATAATGAATTATATGATAATGTTTTTATTACTAATCAACTACACGGGGGGGGGGTATATGAGTTTTTTTTAAATAATATCCATCTCCAGCTGGTATAATGAATTATATGATAATGTTTTTAATTACTAATCAACTACAGGGGCGGGGGGGGGGGTATATGAGTTTTTTTAAAATAATATCCATCTCCAGCTGGTATATGAATTATATGATAATGTTTTATTACTATCAACTACAGGGGGGGGGTATATGAGTTTTTTTTTTAATAATATCCTCTCCAGCTGGTATAATGAATTATGATAATGTTTTTATTACTAATCAACTACAGGGGGGGGGGTATATGAGTTGTTTTTAAATAATATCCATCTCCAG
The DNA here is from genome assembly GCA_019447015.1 of Hymenochirus boettgeri. Lineage (NCBI taxonomy): Eukaryota > Metazoa > Chordata > Amphibia > Anura > Pipidae > Hymenochirus > Hymenochirus boettgeri. The sequence continues at coordinate 73,834 of JAACNH010000842.1, read as the reverse complement.
CTGGTATAATGTTATATGATAATGTTTTTATTTACTAATCAACTACAGGGGGGGGTATATGAGTTTTTTAAATATATCCTCTCCAGCTGGTATAATGAATTATATGAAAGTTTTTAATTACAATCAACTACAGGGGGTGCGGGGTATTGAGTTTTTTTTTAAAAATATCCATCTCCAGCTGGTATAATGAATTTATATAATGTTTTAATTACTAATCAACTACAGGGGGGGTTGTTTATAGTTTTTTTAATTATATCCATCTCCAGCTGTCGGGTGGACCTTTAGAGACGACCCTTTTGTTTTTATGCCATTTCAGACTGTACGGTGAAGCCGGTTCCTAACACACTGCATCTCACGCTGGCGCATAAATTCTCCCCCCATCACCAGGGCACCTTGGAGCACTTGGCAAAGTCTATAAGCCCCACTCAAAGCTGTGAATGGGAGGCCATAATCTTTTCCAGAGACATGCGCTTTGTCCATTAAGGTATCCTATGGGGACTAAAAGTGAAGAAAATAACTGAACTGGGGGCTACTGAAAAGCAAATCAATATATAGAAGGCAAATAATATAATGATGGTCAAAAGTGTCAATCTAGGTTACCAGGGGAAATATCATAGGCTGTACACAAATCACTTTTAAAAATAGTGTGTATATATTCTCTGTAAATTTTTGATGTTTTGATGTTATGTTTGATGGTATACCCTATATGTTATGTTTGATGGTATACCCATATGTTATATTTGATTGGTATACCCATATGTTTATGTTTGATGGGTATACCCTAATGTTTATTTGATGGGTATACCCTATATGTTATATTTGATGGGTATATCCTATATGATATGTTTGATAGTTACCCTATATGTTATATTTGATTAGTATACCCTATATTTTATTTTTGATGGGTATACCCTATATGTATGTTTGATGGGTATACCCTATTGTTATTTATTTGTGGTATCCCTATATGTTATATTTGATGGGTATACCCTATATGTTATGTTTGATGGGTATTCCCTATATGTTATATTTGATGGGTATACCCTATATGTTATTTTTGTGGGTAATATGTTTATTTGATGGTATCCCTATATGTTATATTTGATGGGTATACCCTATATGTTATGTTGATGGGTAACCCTATATGTTATGATTTGATGGGTATTCCCTATATGTTATGTTTGATGGTATTCCCTTATGGTATATTTTAGGTATACCCTATATGTTTATTTGATGGGTATCACCCTATATGTTTATTTGATGGGTATTCCCTATAGTTATATTTGATTGGTTTACCCTATTTTTTATATTTGATGTACAATGTTTGATTGTACCAATAAACAAACATATAGGGTATCCCAATCAATATATAACATATAGGGTAACCCATCAAACATAACATATAGGGTATACCCATCAAATATAACATATATGGTATACCCATCAAACATAACATATAGGGTATACCCATCAAAAATAAAATATAGGGTATACCAATCAAATATAACATATAGGGTATACCCATCAAACATAACATATAGGGTATACCCATCAAACATAACATATAGGGTATACCCATCAAACATAACATATAGGGTATACCCATCAAACATAACATATAGGGTATACCCATCAAACATAACATATAGGGTATACCCTATATGTTATGTTTGATGGGTATACCCTATATGTTATTTTTGATGGGTATACCCTATACCAAACCACCAGAAAAACAAAAAAGGGCTGCAGCACCATTCTGAAATGCGTCAGGGTAAACCCTATTTTTCTCGTTTGTTTGTTTGCTTAGACACATCTACAAAAAACCTTTTTAACTAATATATTTGGACTAATATGTTTGGACCTAACCAAAAGGAAGTTTCCTGTGAGTGAGAAGAACTAGAGTGGAACGTATAAGTCCCTTGCTCTTAAGGACCTTGAACTCAAGGACATAGAAAATAAGGACATTTAATCATTTGATGGTTGTATGGTTGTGTGAAAGTTTGAAAATTAGTTTGAAAATAAGGATTGTTTGTGCTGTGTAAGGACTGTTGGGTGCAGTGAGCAGATTATCTTTCTTTCTTCCAGTTAAAGGGGTGCGCTGGGCTTCTATATTCAGTATTGCCCTGTTGTAATCACAAACAGGTTTGAAAGGGTTAATAAGTGTTTTTTTTTTTCCTCCCTCCTTCCTAGCTCTTGCACTAATTGGTGTGGGGGCTGGGGCCTATTAGTTTAAATAGGTTCACATTGGTTTGACCTGTGGTTTGGACCTAACAAAAGGAAGTTTCCCGTGAGTAAACGAACTAGAGTGTAATGTATAATCCCTTGTTCTAAGGACCTTGATTTCAAGGACATAGAAAAAGAAGGACATTGAAACAGAAGGGAAATTAAAAAGGTTTGTGTTGTCACTGTGTTGGTGTTGTGGATTAAAGGGACAGTTTTTGTCGGTACCATGCAATGTGCATCCTGCCACATGTATAATAACCTGGAGCAGACGTCCGGAACCTATGTCTGTGTCAAGTGTGAGTGGGTTGCCCGTTTGGAAGCTGAGGTGAGAGTCTAAGGGGGCAACTTGCCGCATTGCATGGATTGGCAAATCTGGGGGTCAGCAGGCACTGGCAGGGACCAATATAGAGGTGGGTGGAAGTGGGACAGGGAAGGTTGAGGGGGAGTAGTTTTGTTAGGGTTACTAGGGGAAGTGGGGCTGAAAGGTAGGATGGCTTATTCCCAATTGCCCATCCCAACGGATTTGCCGCCTTAGGTAATGAAGTGGGAGGAGGACACCTCGGAGTTAGCGTGTATGGAGGGGGCACCCAGGGGACTGCCATCTCTGATACAAGGGAGGAGGAACTAAGGATCAGAATGCTAGGCAGGTGGTAGTGGTAGGGGACTCCATTATAAGGAAGCTAGATGGGTAATCTGCAGCCAAGAACCTACATGCCGAACTGTGTGATGCCTGCCTGGTGCTAGGGTACGACATGTGGTGGATCGTGTAGACAGATTATTGGGTGGGGCCGGGTGTGACCCCGCGGTCTTGGTTCCCATTGGTGCCAATGACAAAGTTAGAGGGAGGTGAGGTCCTTAAAAGCAAGGAACTCCAGGGTATATTTTCAGAAATACTACCACACGCCCGTGCTAAGCCAGGGAGACAGCGGGAGCTTAGGATGAATTAATGCGTGGCTAAGAGGGTGGTGTAAGGTTTGGGTTATTGAGACTGGGCAACTTTGCTGTTGGCTACAGGCTCTTTAGTAGGGAAGGGCTGCACCTCACTGATGGCGGTGCAGCTGTTTTAGGAGGAAGATGGCTAGAGGTTAGAGATATTTTAAACTAGGTTTGGGGGGGAGGGTATTAGCAGTCTCACTGGGATAGATAGCCCAGAGGAAAGCAGGGTGTAGATAGGCCATGCGGGCAGAAAGGGGGGTGGGGCTAGCATAGGGGATAGGGAGGCATGTGTATTAAATGTGTACAAATAAATTACAGGATCATAATCTAAAATGTATGTTTGCAAATGCAAGAAGCCTGGCTGACAAAATGGGTGAATTGGAATTTGAATGAAAAGTATGATGTAATAGGTATTGCAGAAACGTGGTTGAACAGTTCTCATGACTGGGCTGTAAATTTAGAAGGATATGCCATGTTTAGGCAGGACAGAAAAAAGGAAAGGGGAGGAGTATGTGTTTATGTTAAATAAATTGAAGCCAAATTTAAAAGAAGAGATAACTGGCGATATGGATGTTAAAGTGGAGGCAATATGGGTGGAATTAGGCAACAGGAAAGGGGAATGTCATTATTGGTGTCTGCTATAAGCCGCCAAATGCTAGCAGAGAGGAGGTGAGTCTACTTCATATGCATTTGGCAAGGGCTGCAACTTTGGAGTGTGCTCATTATGGGGGACTTTAATTACCCTGACATTGATTGGTGGAGTGTACTCATTATGGGGGACTTTAATTACCCTGACATTGATTGGTGTAGTGTACTCATTATGGGGGACTTTAATTACCCTGACATTGATTGGTGGAGTGTACTCATTATGGGGGACTTTAATTACCATGACATTGATTGGTGTGGTGGAACTGCCATACAGAAAAGGCGATGAGTTTTGAATTTGCTGCAGGATAATTTTCTCTCACGGGTGGTTGAGGTTCCTACTAGAAAAGGAGCTCTGTTGTGATCTGGTAATATCTAACATCGTGGAGCGCATTATAGATATAAAGGTAACTGGAGGCTTAGGGAATAGTGACCATGAAATATGGCGTTTGGACTTTGTTATCGAAAGGAAAAGTGCGCTGGGTTAACAAAGACATTTAATTTCAGCAAGGCAATTTTCCAAGGTTAAAAGCAGCTCTTTAAAATGTCAACTGGGTTAATGTATTATCAGGTAAAGGTACTGAACAGAAGTGGACTGTGTTCAAAGGGATTTATAATTATACCCTTGGGAAATAATGTAAAAAAAAAATCCGCGCCCTGTGGCTGAATTCTGATGCAAGAGGCAATGGAAAGGAAGAAAAGGCATTTAAACCTTTAAGGCCGAGGAACGGAAAGGGCCTTTAGGAGTTAAAAACTGTAACAAGGAGTGTAAGAAAGCATCAAACACTAAAATTAATAATGAAGTTAGGACAGCTGAACAAAGCATCACAAGGGGTATATTTCTAAATGAGATTTATCTTTTCGTGGCCACTTTTCCCGCCATTTTAAAACAAATCGCAAATACCGTGATTTATAAATGGCCGGAAAGCAGCCGCGAAAAGTTAACGCCTTGTTAACTTATCACGCCTATTGCAACAGTTACCACCGCTTCTATTTATAAACGCGGGCGTACCACCCCATTGCGAGGCGGGTTGGTACGCCCACCCTGCCCTTGCCCCCTGCGGCGGATGCAACCACCCGCCGCGACCCCTTCCCAGCAGCCCCTCCCACCCCCGCCCCGTACTATTGCACTTGCAAGTACCCTTGCGGCTCTAACAGAGCCCTTTGGGCTTAGGGTCCCGCAGCTCGAACCGGGACCCCTCCCTTCCCCGGTCCTATCAGAGCCCTTGCGGCACTTACAGTGCCCTTGCAGCTCTAACAAGAGTCCCTTTGGGGCTTAGGGGTCCCGCAGCTTGAACCGAGGACCCCCTTCCCCCGCCCTATCAGGGCCCTTGCTGCACTTACAAGTGCCCTTTCGGCCCTGAGAAGGGCATTTGGGGCTTATGGGGTCCCGCAGCTCGAACCAGACCCCCCTCTCCCTGCCCTTATAAGGCCTTGCAGCACTTACAATGCCTTTGGCGGGGGTCCCACAGCTCGAACCGGGGACCCCAGTGAGCGGCTCTCAAAAGAGCCCTTTGGCGGCATCTTCTTTCTTCCAGCCCCGGCAACATCAGCTCCGCTGAGGCTGCCGACCCCCGAGAGGTACCCATGCGGCCCGCCAGGGGTACCCCGACGGTGCCGGTGGCCTTAACGAGGCCGATGTTCCCGGCGTCTTGATCCATCGCGAAATCTTCGGCTGGCGACACCAACCTCACTGAGGTTGCTGATGCCAGCAGGCTCACTGCGGCCAACATTTAGCCCGCTGGCACTTCCGGCCTCAGGGGAGCCGATGTTGCCAGCCACTTCTTTCTTCAGCTATCTACTGAATCTACTAGCATCTGAGGTCTGGCGGCGGAGTGCATCTCTTTATATAGTTTTGCAGAAAACCCTAATCCTTTTTGATTGGTCATTTTTAATGCTTGGTTTACATGTTTTACATTAACCAATCAGAAATTTAAGGAATCTGATTGGTTAATGTAGGGCCACAAGGGCAGTTGTAAGTGGACCCCCGCCGCGCCCCTCTGAGGTGCACGACCACGCGGCGGTCCTTTCCGGCATCCCCTCCCAGCCCCCTGCTCCGGGATTTCGCGGCGGTATTGTACTTAGCGCATCGCGCTAAGTGCAGTATTGCCGCAAAGATATAGTTCAAATTACTGCCTCATATGCGGCGCGGCGAAACATTTTGTCGCAATGCTGCTCACCATTAGAATATGTTGATAGTGTGATTTAGTCTAAAAAAATTTTTAAGTATATTATAGTAAGAAGATGAGAACTGAGAATGTGGCACCATTAATTATGGGGATAAGTTAGTACGGAGGATGGCGATAAAGCAATGTCTTGAATATTTTTTTTTCCCTCTGTATCACTATGAAGATCCAAGTACAGATATCATAGAGTATAGTAGCAATAATGGTATACAAGATTCAAGTTCACTTTGGTTAACCGAGATATGGTACAGAAGAACTAAATAAGATTACCGTATATACTCGAGTATAAACCGACCCAGTATAGAACCGAGGTACCCAATTTCAGCTAAAAATCCTAATAAAAGTTGTTGACTCGAGTATAACCGAGGGTAGAAACTTGGCATTCAAGATGTTTGGAAACTACAACTCCCAGCTAATAAAGCATGCTGGGAGTTGTAGTTCCCAACATTTTGAATGCCCTCCTCACCCTCCCACCCAGTTTGTACCTTGTGTCTCTTCTCCCTGGGTCTCTTCTCCTCCCTTTGGGCTCTCCTCCATCCAGGGCTTCCTGGCAGGTACGGTGCAGTATCCTGGCATTCCGGCAGCCGCGCGATCTTTCTGTGTACTGCGCGCCGGCTGACGTCACTGCCCGGCGCCGGGCAGTGACGTCAGGCCGGTGCGCCAGTACAAGAAGATCGTGGCTGCCGGAATGCTCAGGTAAGCTACTGACTCGAGTATAAACCGAGTCCGAGTTTTCAGGCTGATTTTTCAGCCTGAAAAACTCGGTTTATACTCGAGTATATACGGTAATATTAATAATCTCCTGGACCGGATAAATACATCCTCGGGTACTTAGGGAGCTAAGTTCAGTTTTATCTAGGCCATTTTTCTTATTTTTGCTTGATTCCCTCTGTCAGGTGGTGTGCCTCTGGATTGGAAAAAGGCTGATGTTATTCCAATATTCAAAAAGGGTAGTCGTTCACAGCCGGGTAATTACAGGCCTGTAAGTTTAACTTCAGTGGTGGGAAGATCCTGGAAAGTTTAATAAGGGAACATGTTCTAGAGTATGTTTCAAGGACTGACATTATAAGTAGTAACCAGCATGGATTTAGGAGGATTGATCTTGTCAAACTAACTTGCTTGGCTTCTATGAGGAAGGAAGTAGAAATTTAGACTCTGGCATAGCAGTAGATGTAGTTTACTTGGATTTTGCAAAGGCTTTTGATACAGTCCCCCATAGGCGACTAATGTATAATGTCTGTTGGTCTGGGGAGTCAAATTTGTACATGAATAGAAAATTGGTTAATGAATAGGATGCAGAGAGTAGTTGTTAATGTGGCTTCATCATTTTGGACTAAAGTGCTAAGTGGGGGCCACAGGGTTCTGTGTTGGGGCCGCTTCTATTTAATCTATTTATTAATGTTTGAAGTGGGTATTGTCAGCAAGGTTTCTGTGGTTTGCTGACGACACAAAACTTTGTCGACCATTAAAAACTTCAGAGGATGTGCAATTATTGCAGGGGGATCTAGATGATTGTCACAAGTGTCGATGAGATTCAATGTTGATAAATGGAAGGGATGCATGCTTTGACTTCAAATCCTTGTGCTGCTTTCTATAAATGGCTCTGTGTGTAAGTGAATTCCTTTTGGAAAGGATCTTTGAGTTTTGGTGGATAACAACTTAAAGGTAGCAAGCAGTGCCAGGCGGCAACAGCCAGAGCCAGCATAGTATTGTCTTGTATAAGGAAGGTATGGATTCAAGGGAGGAAAACGTTATTCTCCCTCTTTACCAAAGCATTGGTAAGGCCTCATTTGGAATATGCAGTTCCAATTTTGGAATCCTGTGTACAAAAGGACATCTTTAAAATGGAAAGGTTCAGAAAGGGCAACTAAATTAATAAGGGGATTGGGGAAGCTTGAATATGAAGAGAGACTGGAAAGTTACAATTATGTATGCTGGAGAAAAGGCACTTGCGTGGGGATATATTACTGTGTATAAATACATTAACAGGCCATACAATCTGGAGCATTGTTCACCAATAGAACATGTCAGAGACATGAGGACATCCCTTAAACGTGAAGAAGAAAGGTTTAGGCTTTAAGTTGTGAGAACGGTAAAGCTATGGAACTGTCTTCCAGATGACGTTGTTATGGCAGTTCATTGGTCAGTTTAATAAACTGGATGAGTTTCTGCAAACAAGGAATGTTACAAGTTACTGGTATTGATACATAAGTAGAGTTGATCCAGGGAAATTTCCGATTGCCATTGAAGTCAGGAAGGGATTTTTTCCCCCTTCATAAATTTGGTTGGAGGTTTTTTGCCTTCCTCTGGATCAACGTTAGGCAGGAAATGGATATTGCTAGATGGGTTGGACTGGATGGACATATGTCTTTATTCAACCTCAAAACTATACTATACTAATACTATGTAATAAAGTTTGGACTTTTAACAGACCACCAATGTGCTGCTTACCCTTTTTGTTTTTTCTGGTGATAGCCTATATGTTATGTTTGATTGGTATAACCCTGTATGTTATTTTTGATGGATATACCCTATATGTTATGTTTAATGGGTATACCTTACATGTTATTTTTTAATCGTTATACCCTATATGTTATGTTTGATGGGTATAAACTATATGTTATGTTGATCGTATACCCTTTTGTTGTTTTTGATCGGTATACACTATATGTTATATTTGATGGCTATACCCAATAGTATTGTTTGATGGCATACCCTATATGTTATGTTTGATTGATATAACTATATTTATGTTTGATGGTAACCCTGTATGTTATGTTTGATAGGTAATACCCTATATGTTATGTTTGATGGATATACTCTATATGTTATGTTTGATAGGTAAACCATGTATGTATGTTTGATGTTCCCTCTTTATTATTTGATGGGTATCCCTCTATATATATTTGATGGGTATTCCCTCTATATATATTTCATGGGTATTCCCTCTATATATATTTGATGGGTATTCCCTCTATATATATTTCAGGTATTCCCTCTTGTATATTGATGGGTTTTCCGTCTATATATATTTGATGGGTATTCCTCTATATATATTTGATGGGTATTCCCTCTATATATTTTTGATGGGTATTCCTCTATATATATTGATGGTATTCCCTCTATATATATTTTATATAAGGTATTGATCCTCTCTTATATATTTGATGGTATCCCCTCTATATATATTTGATGGGTATTCCCTCTAATATATTTTGATGGTATTCCCTCTATATATATTTGATGGGTATTCCCTCTATTATATTTGATGGGTATTCCCTCTATATTATTTGATGGGTATTCCCTCTATATATATTTGATGGGTATTCCCTCTATATATATTTGATGGGTATTCCCTCTATATATATTTGATGGGTATTCCCTCTATATATATTGATGGTTTCCTCTTTTATATTGATGGGTATTCCCTCTATATATATTTGATGGGTATTCCCTCTATATATATATATTTGATGGGTATCCCTCTTTATATATTTGATGGTATTCTCCTCTAATATATTTGATGGGTTTCCCTCTAATATATTTGATGGGTATTCTCTCTATATATATTTGATGGGTATCCCTCTATATATTGATGGATATTCCCTCTATATATATTTGATGGGTATTCCCTCTATATATATTTGATGGTATTCCCTCTATATATATTGATGGTATCCCTCTTTATATTTTGATGGTTTCCCTCTATATATATTTGATGGGTATTCCCTCTATATATATTTGATGGGTATTCCCTCTATATTATTTGATGGGTATTCCCTCTATATATATTTGATGGGTATTCCCTCTTTATATATTGATGGGTATTCCCTCTATATATATTTGATGGTATTCATCTCCCTCTTTATATAGTTTGATGGGTATTCCCTCTTTTATAATTTGATGGGTATCTCTATATATATTTGATGGGTATTCCCTCTATATATATTTGATGGGTATTCCCCTATATATATTTGATGGGTATTCCCTCATAATATTTGATGGCATTCCATCTATAAATATTGATGGGATTCCCTCTATGTATTTCATGGGTATTCCCTCTTATATATTTGATGGGTATTCCCTCTATATATATTTGATGGGTATTCCCTCTAAATAATATTTTATGGGTATTCCCTTTAATATTTGAATGGGTATTCCCTCTAATAATTTTGATGGGTATTCCCCTCTATATATTTGATGGTTATTCCCTCTTTATATATTTGATGGGTATTCCTCTAAATATATTTGTATGTATTCCTCTATATATTTTGATGGGTATTCCCTCTATAATATTTGATGGGTATTCCTCATAATATTTGATGGTATTCCCTCTATATATATTTGATGGGTATTCCCTCTATATATATTTGATGGGTATTCCCTCTTTATATATTTGATGGGTATTCTCTCTATATATATTTGATGGGTATTCCCTCTATATATATTTGATGGGTATTCTCTCTATATATATTTGATGGGTATTCCCTCTATATATATTTGATGGGTATTCCCTCTATATATATTTGATGTGGTTTCCCTCTATATATTTGATGGGTATTCCCTCTATATATATTTGATGGTATTCCTCTATATATATTTGATGGGTATTCCCTCTATATATATTTTGATGGGTATTCTCTCTATATATATTTGATGGGTATTTCCTCTATATATATTTGATGGGTTTCCCCTCTATATATATTGATGGGTATTCCCTCTTTTATATTTCATTGGGTATTCCCTCTATTATATTTGATGGGTATTCCCTCTATATATTTTGATGGGTATTCCCTCTTTATATATTTCATGGGTATTCCCTCTATATATATTTGATGGGTATTCCTCTTTATATATTTCATGGGTATTCCCTCTTTATATATTTGATGGTTATTCCCTCTATATTATTTCATGGGTATTCCCTCTTTATATATTTGATAGTATTCCCTCTATTATATTTATGGGTTATTCTCTCTACTATTATGATGAATTTTCTCTTTAGCTTTTTTGATAGAATCTCCTTTAACCGTTATTTGACTGTTAGTCTCTTATCAGACTTACTGTTTTCTAGGTATCCATTATGTTACATGTCTCCTACTCTGTAATACTTGCTTTTTTTTAGACTCTACGAGCATTATTTCCATTTGAGCCAAGAATGATGATGATTGAGTGTGAGTGCAGGAGAATTTTTTTTGTTGATAGGACACAGTGTTCCACTGCAACAAGTGGGTGGTAATGGCTGTGTCAAATACAACTGGATGTCGGGGTTGATTCCAGAGAATTACCTGGAGAATGTGGCAGATACTGTAACTTGGATCAAGCACAGGTAAGAACAGGTTGTACACTGATGTGACATGGACAAAAAGTACAAATATGTAAGGGTTCTGTCACGAACGCCAGTTCGCTGGCCTGTGATCTGTCCAATCAATCGGTACAAGCTGCCACCACTTTAAGTTACGACCTTAAAGACACCAAAAACACTCTTGACTCTCACTGACTATGCGCCACACCTGTCCTGGCAGCTAAATGGTTAACACTACATACACCATTCACTCCAGCAACTAACTGGTTAATTAGCATCAGTCCTTCACAAGCAGTCACAGAGTTAATTAGCATTTACACTACAAAACATTCCATTCCACCATATATAACCTTATCAGAGGCTAACTGAGTTCTTTTAGAGCATCAAAGACAAAACTTATTCAATTTTAGATTTAATATTCCAAAAGGTGGACAGTGCATATAATACAAAAATAAAAGAAAATGGTGTTATAATAAATGACATACAATAGGTACACAGTTTATAAATAAAGTATAAAAATATTCACAACCCTACTACTTACTAGAAGAAGTCCTGTATCTTGGGGCGGAAAGGGAATATGTCCATAACATTTAGCATGTTCCCTCAGTATGAACACAGTTATAGGGGCCACAGGATTTTTAAACCCCTTGATGAACCACCCCCTCCTGGGCTATGCATGAGGTGGGAGTGTCTAGGAATGTCCAGATTTACAACTAGCCAAAAGTATTCATTCCCCCTCAGTTAGGCAGATTCCATATAAATGTAGATTGTACATTGTACTGGGATATTGACCACATATTCCTCTCCTGTATTAATTATCAATTCCTCCAATACCAAACTGACCGTGTGTAATCCATATTTTCCCAATATATTAATAACTCGCCTTGGCAAGGGAAGAAGGGCTCCATGTTGGGTATCATTTTAATGGGCCTTCCTTCCAATTCACAATGAAATATTGGTTCCCATTTCCACATATTCCCATACACAAATTATTTATTTTATACATTAAAAGTGACCTCAATGTATCCAACAGACCTCTAGCTGCACAGAATTCCAGATACACGGTTTCGGCCGGCCGCACATTGTCTGGAAAAGAAGATCTGGTTCCATGCTTCACTAATCGTAATAAAACAATAGGGACTGTTCCAGGGTGGAATGGTATTTTTTTGTCCTTTGCAGAACTACTACCAATAGTTAACCAATTCTTGCCAAGTCACTACACACTTTCCTGACAGGTTCCAATTTACAAAGGGATACATGAGTGAATAGACACCCGTTGTTTCTGGTAGTATATATGTTCTGCCAAGGTCTGTGCACTAATTATCTTCAAAGCCAAGCTTCTCTATATAAATGTATATTATATTGTCTGGCCCCTCCATTTCCCTATATATAATTAAAATATATCTAATATGTCTATAAGGCCCCTCCATTTCCCTTATTATTTAGTTATAATGGTATTAATTTTGTCTACATAGTTAAGTACTAACATCCCTTTTTAATTAATGATGTTTTCATAGTCCAAGCTCTTTAATTTTCCTTATTTATTTTGCTCCTCCATTTTCCCTTATTAATTTTAGTTTACAATGTATCTATCCTTCTGTATTTCCAGCTCCTCCATTTCCTTATTAATTTAGTTATAATTTATCTAATTGTTAGTCAGCTCCTCCATTTCCCTTATAATTTAGTTTTAATGTAATCTTATCGTCTGCATAATAAGCTCATCCATTTCCCTTTTATTTTAGTTTTCATTTATCTAATTTGTCTACATAGTCAAGCTCTCAGTCCTTATTATTAAGTTTTAATGTATCTTATCTGGTCTGCATAGTCAGCCATCCCACTCCCCCATTAATTTATCACTTTGTCATGATTTTACTTGCTGGAATGTGAGCAAGTCCAGTTAATAACTCACAAGAGAAACAGTAGTGTATGTATCAAAAAAAAAACTTATTGCTCTATAAATTGGAAGTGTTAAAAGTGTACAAAACATAATAAAACCATTAAAACATACAGTATATATAGAGCACAATGTCCAGGATTACCCCCTCCACGTAATTACAATAAATAGCAAATAGTATAAGCAAGTCCAAGTTCAATACTTGTTTATATATAGGCACCCTGCTCTATTTGCTCAGGGATATTTATATAGAATGTAAATACATATATCTGTTTTGTATTCAATTAGATCAACTGGACTTGAAATGTAGTTCTTGAAGACGTTTCGCTAGTCATCCGACTGGCTTTCTCAATTCAGAATGACTTTTAAAGATCTGTGGCAATTATGTACCCTGGAAAATCCCAATTAAGCATATCACAGCCAGGTGTTAAGGGTGTGATTGGATAGTGGCTGTGATATGCTAATTGGATTTCCAGGGTACATAATTGCCACAGATTCTTGTACAAGTCATTCTGAATGAGAAAGCCAGTCGGATGCTACGAAACGTCTTCAAGAACACATTTCAAGTCCAGTTGATCTAATTGAATACAACATATACCATGACCTGGATGAATGAGAACCTTCACCAAGCGAATGTACATACAGTATAAATACAGTTAAAGAGTATTTCCACCCAAACCAATTTTTTTCTATGGCTATAAAAAAACCTAAACACCTGGAGCTCGCAAGGTCTAAGTTTGAATTGTGCTTCTAAATATACTATACAGTCCTCATTACCTTGGCTGCCAGTGGAACGCATTTTAGAAGGGGCTGGACCATCAGCGGCTCCTGTGATGGCTGAATATGTTTTAATGAGTCCCTTATGGCCATGTGACGTACACAAGCGCGCTAATGGGACCTTACCCCTTATTATGCCATCTATACTTACTATGGTTATGTCTCCTTGGTGATATCTCATTACTCCATCTAACATAAACAAAACAACTGAAAGATCCCCAAAGTCAAGATCCCAGAGACAGTGACAGCTGTTACTGTTAGCTGCAGCGTGTGTGCTCAAGATTTCACTCAACACTGCTCATAATGGAGACCCAGTGCAATCATGCCCCGAGTCCTGCCGCTATACAGAGAAGTCTCCCAACAGTTTCCAATTTCAATAGTTTAGTAAGTACAAAAGGCACAAGAAGTCAATGGTCACCGGGCTGTGTTGGTGGTCCGGGTGCAGCCCCCCCCCGGATCTGTCGCTAGGTCCAAGTCACAGCATCCACAAAACACAAAGTGGCAATACCATTCAGACTTACGTTAGCTACATCTCACTGGTGGTATCTTTATTACCTACTATTTACCTTTGGTTTTATGCCTCACTGGTGGTATCATATTCCCTCATCTACAATTGGATCTGCATAATCCTCCTTGGTGAATCTATAACCTCATGAACCATTGTCTCTGTCTTATTGGTGATATAATTTTACCCCATCTACCCTTTTCTCTTCCTTTGTCTCCTTGGTGGTATCTTATGTTTCTTATCTACACTTGACTCACGTATGTCCTCCTAGTCATATTTCATACCCCATCTACCCTTGGATCTTGCTGTTCTGCTTAGTGGTATCTTTATACCCTATGTACCTTGCTATGGTCTCCATGGTGATATCTTAAATCCCATCTACCCTTGGCTCAGGCTGTGTCTCATTGGGTGTTCATCTTTTCCTGTCTACCATTGGCTCTTGCTATGTCTCCTTTGTGTAACTATTACCCTGTCTATCCTTGGCTCTGGCTATGTATCCCAGTGGTTACTCATTTTCTCCCATCTACCCTTGGCTCTTGCTATCTCTCCATGGTGAAATCTATTATTACCCTTCCTACCCTTGCTAGGGCTTCCTTGGTGATATCTTTTCCACATATATCCTTGGCTCAAGCTATGTCTCTTAGTCATATTTTATAACCACACCTACCCTTGGCTCTGGCTATTTCTCCCTAAGGGGTATCTTATTTCCCCATACCCTTGGCTCTAGCTTTTTCTCATTGCTGTTACTTATTTCAACTGTCTACCCTTTCTCCCATTGGTGTTATCTTATTGCCCTGTCTACCCTCTGTCCCATTGGTGTTATCTTATTGCCCTTCACCCTTTGCAATGTCTCAGTGTATTGTATTACCCTTTCCACCCTTTCTTATTACTATGTCTTCTAGTAGTAATCTTATTACCCGTGTACCCTTGGCTAGGCTCCTTGGTGTATGTTATTACCCCATCTACCTTGCACTTCCTTTGTCTCATTGGTGTTATCTTATTACCCCTTTGTACCCTTGTTTCTTGCTATGTCTCCCTTAGGGTATCTTAAACCCTGTTACACCTTGTGCTCTTGTCTGTAAGGTTGTAACCGCGTGTGGGCTGTGTACAAACGTCCGTTTTGGGGCGATAATCGTGTCTGTGTATGGGCACTTTCTCATTCGAAGATTCGCCCAGCCGGTCAGCAACGTCACCGACCGAATGGTATTTCACCCAGAGAACAGTGTCCATACACAGCACGTTCCGTCGGAAGCGCCGTTCATACACATCATGCGTTGCGTTCGCACCTGCCATCGCATGTATGTATGAACCTTATGTCTCCTAATGGCATGTTATTTCTGCATCTACTCTTGGCTCTGGCGCTGTCTCCTATGTGATAACTTATTTCCTCTAATCATAGCTAGACACTTTATAGTGTATGGGGAAATTAAAGCAACATTTCTTTTTACCATTAATAAACAAAAGAGAGGCAATTCCAAAAAGGTCTAAATCTGAGATGGGTATCTTTTATATTTACTAAGTTGTTCAGTCTAGAACTAAGCCTATGGGTGAGGTCCAATTCACCCACCCCCCCAAAAATTTATATCTTTTTTTGATTTTAAATTCCCTTAAATAAAGGGAATGTGTAAGTCTTTAAGTATGAAAAGTATGAGTTCCTTTTAAATACTATAAGAGAGAGCGAATAGTACAAGTATTACGGTATTTTATAATTTACATTTATGCGTTTTGGACCACAAGCCCAAAATGCTAAGATGTGAATTCGTTGTTGTTCAAGTTTGGGCTCACACTTGAGCTAAGGTGGTAACGATCACTTTAAAGGAGTTTTGATTTACTAAAGAGTCCTTACCTGCTGAGATCATGCGGAGGTAACTAATTGAGTGAAACTCTGGCTATGTCTCCCTTGTGGATCTTATAAACTATTTATCCTTGTATCTTATCTTCTTGTCTACCCTTGCCTTGTTCCTTGGGATATCCTTATTACCCCATCAACCCATTGATCTGGTTATATCTCCTTGCTGGTATTTATTACCCGCTACCCTTGGTGGTATGTCCCTTCTGGTAATCTATTCCCTGCCTACCCTTTGCTCTGGGTGTGTCCTCCTTGCTGGTATCTTATTACCTGCCTACCCTGGCTCTGGGTATGTCTCCTTGCTGGTAAAAAATAAAAATAATAATATATAAAAAAAAATTGATGGGTATACCCTATATGTTATATTTGATTGGTATACCCTATATTTTATTTTTGATGGGTATACCCTATATGTTATGTTTGATGGGTATACCATATATGTTATATTTGATGGGTATACCCTATATGTTATGTTTGATGGGTGGTATTATATGTTATATTTGATTGGTATACCCTATATGTTATGTTTGATTGGTACAATCAAACATTGTACCATCAAATATAAAATATAGGGTAAACCAATCAAATATAACATATAGGGAATACCCATCAAATATAACATATAGGGTATACCCATCAAATATAACATATAGGGTATACCCGTCAAATATAACATATAGGGAATACCCATCAAACATAACATATAGGGAATACCCATCAAACATAACATATAGGGTATACCCATCAAATATAACATATAGGGTATACCCATCAAATATAACATATAGGGTATACCCATCAAATATAACATATAGGGTATACCCATCAAAAATAACATATAGGGTATACCCATCAAATATAACATATAGGGAATACCCATCAAACATAACATATAGGGTATACCCATCAAATATAACATATAGGGAATACCAATCAAATATAACATATAGGGTATACCCATCAAACATAACATATAGGGTATACCCATCAAAAATAAAATATAGGGTATACTAATCAAATATAACATATAGGGTATACCCATCAAACATATCATATAGGATATACCCATCAAATATAACATATAGGGTATACCCATCAAATATAACATATAGGGTATACCCATCAAACATAACATATAGGGTATACCCATCAAACATAACATCAAAACATCAAAAATTTACAGAGAATATATACACACTATTTTTAAAAGTGATTTGTGTACAGCCTATGATATTTCCCCTGGTAACCTAGATTGACACTTTTGACCATCATTATATTATTTGCCTTCTATAATATTGATTTGCTTTTCAGTAGCCCCCAGTTCAGTTATTTTCTTCTACTTTTAGTCCCCATAGGATACCTTATAATGGACAAAGCGCATGTCTCTGGAAAAGATTATGGCCTCCCATTCACAGCTTTGAGTGGGGCTTATAGACTTTGCCAAGTGCTCCAAGGTGCCCTGGTGATGGGGGGAGAATTTATGCGCCAGCGTGAGATGCAGTTGTTTAGTAACCGGCTTCACCGTACAGTCTGAAATGGCATAAAAACAAAAGGGTCGTCTCTAAAGGTCCACCCGACTAGCTGGAGATGGATATAATTAAAAAAACTCATATAACAACCCCCCCCTGTAGTTGATTAGTAATTAAAAACATTATCATATAATTCATTATACCAGCTGGAGATGGATATTATTTAAAAAAAACTCATATACCCCCCCCCCTGTAGTTGATTAGTAATTAAAAACATTATCATATAATTCATTATAGGATAGCCAGACAGGCAGTTTACGTTTCAGTGGTCATAAGACAAAAACAAAAGGAGAGGAATTGAAAGTCCAATACAAACCAGAAAACCAGGGAGAAAAAAAGGTTCTTCACCCTATTTACAACCCTAGACACATTTCTCACATGTGGCATATATGGTTGTTAGTTCCAAACTGTAATGTAGCAACCAAAATGTAAATTGTATGTTAGCTAAAAATCTATTGTATGTAAGAATGCAAAGCGTTGTGTAATAAGGTAAATAATTCAGTATATAGACAATATATAGTAACATAGTAACACAGTAATTAAGGTTGAATAAAGACGTATGTCCATCAAGTCCAACCTATTCACCCTCTTTTTTTTTTTAACCCTACCTAACAGTTGATCCAGAGGAAGGCAAAAAAACCCAGCTAAAAGGGGGAAAAAATTCCTTCCTGACTCCAAACGGCAATCGGAATGTATCCCTGGATCAACCAGAACTATATGCATTAATACCAGTAATTCTCAATATTATATAGTATCCCCGTACCAACCAGAACTACAGTATATGTATTAATACCAGTAATTCCTAATATTATATAGTATCCCTATACCAACCAGAACTACAGTATATGTATTAATACCAGTAATTCTCAATATTATATAGTATCCCCGTACCAACCAGAACTACAGTATATGTATTAATACCAGTAATTCTCAATTTTATTTAGTTTTAGGAACTTATCCAGGCCTTTTTTAAAGCTATTTAATGAACTTGCCATTACCACATCTGCTGGAAGACAGTTCCACAGTGTCACCGTTCTCACTGTAAAGAAACCTTTCCTAACCTGAAGATGAAACTTCTTTTCTTCCAACCTTAAAGGATGTCCACGTGTCCTCTGACCTATTGGTGAACAATGCACCAGAGAGTTCATTGTATAGCCCATAAATATATTTGTATAATGTTATCATGTCCCCACGCAAACATCACTTCTCCAATGTAAACAGCCCTAACTTATATTCAAGCCCCTCCATTCCCTTTATTAATTTAGTTGCCCTTCTCTGAACTGCCTCAATTTCCAAGATGTCCCTTTTGTATATGGGATTCCAAAACTGCACCGCATATTCCAAATGAGGCCTTACCAATGCCTTGTAAAGAGGGAGAATAATATTTTTCTCTCTTGAATCTTTTTCCCTCTTTATACAAGACAATATCTTGCTAGCTCTAGTTGTTGCTACCTGGCATTGTTTGCTATAGCTAAGTCTGTTATCTACCAGAACCCCCAAATCTTTTTCCATTACAGATGCACTTAACAAAGAGTTATTTATGGTGTAGGTGGCACAGGGATTATTAAATCCCAAATGCATCACCTTACATTTATCAACATTGAATCTGCAAGGTCTGCTTGCAGCACTTGCGCATCATTGGAAGTTTCCAAAGCTCTGCATAGTTTAGTGTCATCAGCAAACACAGAGACCTTGTTCTCAATGCCCCCTTCTAAGTCATTTATAAACAGATTAAACAGAAGCGGCCCCAGTACAGAACCCTGAGGCACTCCGCTTAGAACTTTAGCCCACATAGATGTAGCTCCATTAACCACCACTCTCTGTTTGCTGTCCAATAACCAGTTCTCTATCCATGAACAAATGTTTTCTTCAAGGCCAACAGTCCTCAGTTTATACATTAGTCGCCTATGTGGCACAGTATCAAAAGCTTTTGCAAAATCCAAATATAACACATCCACTGCTGTGCCTGAATCTAACTTCTTACTCACTTCTTCATAGAAACCAATTAAATTTGTCTGGCATGATGCTGACTGCTACTAATAACATGATCTCTGGAGACAAAGTCAATGATATGATCCCTTAACAAGGTTTCCATCACCTTCCCTACCACTGATGTTAGGCTTACAGGTCTATAGTTTCCAGGCTGTGAACGACTACCTTTTTTGAATATTGGTATTACATTGGCTTTTTTCCAATCCAGCGGCACATCCCCAGACAAAAGCGAATCTGAAAAGATGAGAAACAGTGGTCTAGATAGAACTGAACTAAGCTCTTTTAAAATCCTAGGATGCAATCCATCTGGTCCTGGCGCTTTATTGATATTAACTTTGTCTAATTGTTTCCGTACCATATCCTCTGTTAGCCAATGTGAATACTCTTCATTTCTTCCCTGCATATTATTACAATCCCTACTGTAAGGACAAGGATTCTCAACAGTAAAAACCGATGTAAAACAACGGTTTAGCAGATTAGCCTTTTCGGCATCCTCTACAACCATCTCAGCTCCATTATTTAATTGTCCCACATTCTCAGTCCTCATCTTTTTACCATTTATATACTTGCTTTGTTCAGCAATCCGTATTTCATTTTCTATTTTAGCTAGTTTAATTTCTTTCTTGCACTCTTTATTACAGCTTTTATACTCCCTGTAAGCCTGTTCTGTTCCCTCTGTTTTCAAAAATGTAAAAGCCTTTTTCTTTTTTTCCATTTCCCTTTTTACCTGAGCATTAAGCCAGGCAGGAGTCGACCTTTAAAAGTGGTCCACATCTGCTCAGTATCTTTACCTAGAAACAGTTCCCCCCAGTCTATGAGCAGGAGCGATTCCTTTAACAGCATAAAATTAGCTTTCCTAAAGTTAAAAGTTTTTGTTAACCCAGTGCACTTTAGTTTTTTGCAACCTATATTAAATGACACTATATCATGGTCACTATTACCTAAGCTTCCCATTACCCACATCTCCAAAATAAGCTCAGGGTTATTAGATATCACCAGATCCAACAACGCATTCTGTCTAGTAGGAACTTCTACCATCTGTGAAAGAAAATGCTCATATAGGAAATTTAAGAACTTTATACCTTTTGAGGTGCTGGCAGTTCCCTTACTCCAATCTATGTCAGGGCAGTTAAAATCCCCCATAACCAGAACCTGCCCCATACCAGCAGCCTTCGTCAACTGCATATGGAGATTCATTTCCACCTCTTCCTTGGCATTTGGCAGCTTATAACACACTCCAACAATTAATTTACCTACCTTCTTGCTTTCTGTACACAGTTCCACCCATATTGTTTCTGCCGTATCGTTTACTCCCCCATCTATTCCATCTTTTAAATTTGGCTTTAATTCCTGTTTAACATACATACATACTCCTCCTCCTTTCTTATTAACTCTGTCATGTCTAAGTAAGGAGTATTCAATATTTACTGTCCAGTCGTGTGAATCATTATGCCATGATTCTGCTATACCAATTACATCATACCTTTCCTTTAAAGCTATTATTTCAAGTTCGCCGGTTTTTCCAGCCAGACTTCTTGCATTTGTAAACATACATTTTAGATTATCAATTGATTTACCATACATGGTCGTACATGCCTCCTTATCCTCTATGCTCCCCCCTCCCCCTTCTCCTCCCTCCGTTGTGTTAATAGCCCCCTGATCCCTAACTTCTCTATCTACCCCTGTGTAGTTCAACGTACCCTCCCCCCCATACCTAGTTTAAAATCTCCTCCAACCCCCTAGCCATCTTCTCCCCCAAAACAGCTGCACCATTACCATTGAGGTGCAATCTGTCTCTACTAAAGTAGCCTGTAGCCAACAGAAAAATCTCTAAAAACCCAAACCCCATCTCCTTACACCACTCTCTTAGCCACGCATTTATACTCCTGAGCTCCCGTTGTCTCCCTAGCGTAGCACGTGGCTGCGGTAGTATTTCTGAAATCACTGTGTAAATACAGTATATAGACCCTATATATTAGATTTGTGCACCTTTATACTTACTCACAGATAGGAATGGAAATAATGGGGAATTGGTATTTGCTGTGTCCTGGGCACCAATTGAAACCAACATTAGTGACCCTGGCTAGTGGTGATCTAGACTGGATTAGAGATGATCCTTCCCTTAAATCCATTACCGCTGATGCAAGCTACTGTTAGTTATAATTCCTGGACCTATAATCAATATTCATAATGTATAATTCCCACTGTGCACCAATAGGCACACTTTTATTAGAATATATACACATAATTCCCACTGTGCACCAATGGCATATCAGTGGTTAGCACTGATGCCTTGCAGCGCTGAGGTCCGGAGTTCGTATCCACCCTTGGACACATCTGTCATAAAGACATACTGATAGGTTGTATATGTACATAAAGTGATTAGATTTAAAGCTCTTCACGGCAGGGCCGGATGTGAATAAAGTAAATAATTGTAAAGCGCTGCGGAATATGTAGCGCTTTATAAGAAATAAAATACATACATACATACATACTTACATACATACATACATACATACATACATACATACATACTTTCCACTGTGCACCAACAGACACACTTTTGCTAGTAGACTTTCATGTGTTACCAATACACACTAATATCAGATATCATAAGCAGAGTATACTAGTGGTCACATACATATAAGTAACTTACTAGACATAAATAGTGGTCCGGGTGTATTTATACCCCGGACCCTTCGCTGCAAACCTCTTCAACCAGGAAGAAAAAATAAACACTTTGTAAATACAAAGCAGGGTTCATACATTATTCAAGCTAGTGAGACACTGGCAATAGTGGAACAGTACTCACTTATTCTCATGGTTGACCCAGGTGCATCTGCCCCAGGTCCTTTGCAAAGACGCCGACCTCAATAACTTCCCATATACTGAACCTTTGGGTCGAGCACACTGGAAACCTGTTGCAGCTTAAAGACTTACTCGGTGTACATTAAAAACTTCTTTATTCAGTTGGAAGTAGACATCATAACACACAAACCAGCCTGACGTTTCGGGCAACGGCGTGCCCTTAATTATAGGCTCCATTTTGTCGGCCCTCCTTCGGACCTGAAATAGCCAGAGATGGACACAGCCACACCTCCTTCAGGGCGGGACCAATGACGTGTCCTGCGAATGGAGTAATTACTCCCTAAGGCCATCCCAGGTCTATCGAGGGTCTAAATATTGCTATACAGAAAAGGTAACTACCAATAAAAACAAATAAAAAGCATGTTATAAAACAGGGAAAGAAACGCGTCACTTTTCAATGATGAATATTATATAGATACATAACAGAACTTACAAACCATCATCCACTAATTCCCATACAATGTTACAATAATACTACTAAACTGCATTAGGAAACATTTATAATATACAGTAACATAATATCTACATAAGCATAAATGAGTAAGTAAACCACAAACACAATGTTCTCTGTATCAGAAGGACTCTAGCAGAGTTACAATAGACCCCTATTTTAAAGGAAGTAAAATCATTATAGAAAATGATGATTATAATGATAGAGATAAGGAAGGAGACAATTACACTAAAACCACATACTAAAAAGGTATATAAAAAAGTATAGAAATTAAAAAAATATTATATATATATATATATACCTTAAGCCAAACAACCTTTTATACATGTGATATCCCATATTGCATTTAAACCATTAGGCACACGTGTCCCTAACCTCCATATCCATCTAGCCTCAGCCTTCAGGAGGGACTTTTTCCTATCTCCACCTCTATTATTCCTATGTACCAATTCAATGCCTTGAATACTTAAGTGGGATAAATCCCCATTTCTGCACATATTAAAATGCCTACCTACCAGGCTTTTATGGAAATTCTTATTAATGTCTCTTACATGTTCTCTTGCTCTGGCTTTCAGAGGACGTGTAGTACACCCTACGTCTTTGATTCTATGTTTTTTACATGTCAGTAAATACACAACGTACGGGGTACTATAATTAATACACTGTTTTATCCTATACTGTTTTCCTGTCGTACTGTTCTAAATGCCTCCGCCTTATTTACATATTTACATGTAAGACCAGAAAACCCCATCCCTGTGTTCCACCACGTCCCCAAAGTCCATAAGGGTGAGTGGCCTGTGAAGGGAAACCCCGATAATAGCTGGAATAGACTCCTGAATGAGGGTCTAACAAATCTTATAGATTTACTCCTTCAGCCTTTGGTCACATGTTTATCCTCATTTATTAAAGATACCTCACATGTATTTCGTATTTTACAGGACATCACATGGCAAGAAGGAGATATTTTAGTGACCATTGATGTGGTCTCTCTGTATTCAAGTATACCACACCATATGGGGATCGAAGCTGTAAGGTACCATCTAATCAAATACATTAATTCTAATTATGAGAAAATATGCTCATTTAGATGCCATTAGTACCTTCTTGACACAATTTTTGTATGCATGAAGGTATATATATAAGCAAACATTAGGAGCTCGATGGGGGCGAAATTTGCCCCCATTTATGCTAATATATCATGGGGTGGTGGGAGGAGGTAGTTCTGATAACCATCTTCTAGACAGTATGGGAGCTATAGTAGCAGTCAAGTTCCATGGTCGTTTTATAGACAACATACTTTGGATATGGCGAGGGTCCTATTCTGGGCTATCAGATTTGATGTTTAGTATGAATAATAACACATGTAATTTAAAGTTTACGTGGCATAGTGATAGTGTAAAAGTTAATTACTTGGATCTCACCATTATAGTAATAGAAGGGAAAATACATACTAAAATCTATCAAAAAGAGAATGCAAAAAACACGATACTACATGCAAGTTCATGCCATCCACCCCATTGTATTAAGGAATACCTATGGACAATGGGTCAGATTAAGAGAAATAGTAGTATAGAAGGTGAATTTGATGAGGCATCAAATGTTACAGAAAAAATAAAGTAACAGAGGATATAACATAAAGGACCTCAGTAAAGCACGATATAGAGCCAAGAATTTAGATAGAAAGGAATTATTATCTAATGTTTATCCCCAAACAAAGAAGGGGAACAAATTGAGGGATTCTGAGTATGATCAAATATACTTCACCACCTCATATAGTCCCCAATATAAAGAAATAATAACAATTATAAAGAGACACAAGGGAGTACTAGAAGGGGATGAAGATATAGATAGGAGCGTTTTAAATAACTGTAATATTCTACCCAGAATCAGTCAGTCTTTAAGGGACATTTTAAGTCCCAGTGTTATTAAAAGTCATAAATAAGGGGGATCCTTCATAAAGTATACAGGAACTTTCCCGTGTGGTGCAAGAAAGTGTCTTACATGTAAATATGTAAATAAGGCGGAGGCATTTAGAACACTACGACAGGAAAACAGTATAGGATAAAACAGTTTATTAATTATAGTACCCCGTACGTTGTGTATTTACTAACATGTAAAAAACATAGAATCAAAGACGTAGGGTGTACTACACGCCCTCTGAAAGCCAGAGCAAGAGAACATGTAAGAGACATTAATAAGAATTTCCATAAAAGACCGGTAGGTAGGCATTTTAATATGTGCAGTAATGGGGATTTATCCCACTTAAGTATTCAAGGCATTGAATTGGTACATAGAAATAATAGAGGTGGAGATAGGAAAAAGTCCCTCCTGAAGGCTGAGGCTAGATGGATATGGAGGTTAGGAACACGTGTGCCTAATGGTTTAAATGCAATATGGGATATCACATGCCATGTATAAAATAGGGGTCTATTGTAACTCTGCTAGAGAACATTGTGTTCGTGGTTTACTTACTCATTTATGCTTATGTAGATATTATGTTACTGTATATTATACATGTTTCCTAATGCAGTTTAGTAGTATTATTGTAACATTGTATGGGAATTAGTGGATGATGGTTTGTAAGTTCTGTTATGTATCTATATAATATTCATCATTGAAAAGTGACGCGTTTCTTTCCGTTTTATAACATGCTTTTTATTTGTTTTTAATGGTAGTTACCTTTTCTGTATAGCAATATTTAGACCCCCGATGGACCTGGGATGGCCTTAGGGAGTAATCACTCCATTCGCAGGACACGTCATTGGTCCCACCCTGAAGGAGGTGTGGCTGTGTCCATCTCTGGCTATTTCAGGTCTGAAGGAGGGCCGACAAAATGGAGCCTATAATTAGGGCACGCCGTTGCCTGAAACATGTCAGGCTGTTTTGTCTGATATGATGCCTACTTCCAACTGAATAAAGAAGTTTTTAATGTACGCCAAGTAAGTCTTTAAGCTGCAACAGGTTTCCAGTGTGCTCGACCCAAAGGTTCAGTATATGGACACTTTTGCTAGTATACATAATTCCCAGTGTGCACCAACAGGCAAACTTTTGCTAATATATACACACATAATTCCCAGTGTGAACATGGGAAATTCCCATGGCTACCAGTATACAATGAAATGCCAGTTTGTTACCAGTATATATGAAATTGCCAGTTTGCTACCAGTATATAATGAAATTGCCAGTTTGCTACCAGTATGTAATAAAATTGCCAGTTTGCTACCAGTATGTAATGAAAATGGCAATTTGCTACCAGTATATAATGAAATTGCCAGTTTGCTACCAGTATATAATGAAATTGTCTGTTTGCTACCAGTATATAATGAAATTGCCAGTTTGCTACCAGTATATAATGAAATTGCCAGGTTGCTACCAGTATATAATGAAATTTCCAGTTTGCTACCAGTATATAATGAAATTGCCAGTTTGCTACCAGTATATAATGAAATTGCCAGTTTGCTACCAGTATATACTGAAATTTCCAGTTTGCTACCAGTATATAATGAAATTGCCAGTTTGCTACCAGTATATACTGAAATTGCCAGTTTGCTACCAGTATAAGTTTTAGAAACTTTTTTAGAAACTTATCCAGACCACTTATTAAGGGCATGTCCACCCCCAAAATTATAATTTAACCCCCTACTGGCCCCACTCTGTAGTGTAGAAAAATCCTTACCTTACATTCCAGATCCAAATGGTTGCCCTGCAATGCCCCTCCAAAGTCCAAAGGTTTTTTGGCATGCTCTGAGCAGCCCTTCCCCCCCCCTCCCTCTCCCTCCTGTTTTGGTCTCCCTCCCCCTAGCACAAATCCCTTTTAATACTTACCTTCCCTCTCTCCTCCGCCGTTCTGAACTGCCGGCAGCCGCGTCTGTGATTGGCTGCCTCTCAGCCAATCACGGACATGGCTGCCGGTCCTGCCCCCTGCTTGCAGTTCCATGCAAGCAAGGGCCTGGCAGTGCGGCAGAGGATAGAGAGAAGGTAAGTAACTATCGGGGGAGTTTCTGTAAATAATATTAAAAGTTATTTAAAGGGTGGACATGCCCTTTAAAGCTATTCAATGAAATTGCCATTACCCCAGTTTCACCATTCTTACTGTAAAGAAACTTTTCCTAACATGAAGATGAAACTTCTTGGATGGAATCAGCAGCTTGTTGATGGAAACAACTAACTGCAGGGCCCCAATGTCTCCCCTCCAACACACCAAAATATGACATCAATAAATTTTATGGCAAATAATATTATGCCAAAATGTTGGAAAGATAAATGTTTCTTCAAATTATTCCATAATTAAATTGGAAAATGAGGGGGCAGTATTGGAACCCATCACAGTTCCCGACCTCAGTTGATTGAATCACTGATTTTCAAATCAGAAATAGTTATTACTGAGGATAAATGAAAAGAATTTGAACAAAAATTCCACAGGCAGTCCCACATGTGAAAAGTTTTTTTAAAAGCGCTCTCCACACCCTCCTGCCGAGGGGTGACTGTATAAAGACTATTCACATCACATGTGACCAACGCTACATCAGTTAGTTCTCCCCCAAAAGAGAGAGACCCTTTTGAGGCAATAATCGGTCAGCCTGAAGGGGAAACCAAAGAACCAAACCTTCAGTAACGTGTAGATAAATGGAAAGGTTCTCATTTTTCAGAAATGAATACTCTCTTTGATTGATCCATCCAGTAGCCAGAGCTGTCTGTAATTTCAAATCTAACTCATCTACACTGGGTAATAGGCAATATATCTTCTTATCAGATAGCTGGTCAAGGAGTTTGGAGTGATAGTACTGTAGATCCAAAAGGACAACCCCTACCCCATTGACAGCCAGCATATTACCAAATTTGGGTCCCCTTTAAGAGACAAAAGAGCTTTATGCAAATCTCCATGAAGGTTAAATCCAATCATATTCTGAAAGAAACTAAATTTAAGCTGGCGTATTGGGCATTTCAAATGAACTCTTGGGATGGAACTCACCTTCCTGCATATTACAGTAGCCATTAAAGTGTTCATTAAGTTTCAACAATGTTAACTTAAATAAATCAATTTCCATTTGTACGGAATCAGACATTGGGGTCGGGACAAAAGACAAGACTTTACTGAGAAGTTAAAAATTCCCTCTCAGTCAGAGAATGTGAGCTTAGGTTAAACATTACCTCCTGTGTGGATTTTTGGGCGGTCTGCCCTTTTAGTTTAAAAGGGTTTTGAAACGTAACTTTTGTTTGTAACACACTGGAAAGTGGGTTCCAACGTTGGCCACATGTGATGTGAATAGTCTTTCCATGGTCATCCCTCAGCAGGAGGGTGTGGACTCTGTGGAGTTGTGCCGGAGAACACTTATTAACTCTAAACATGTGGGACAGCCTGTGGAATTTTTGGTCGACCTCCTTTCATTTATTCTCAGTAATAACTACTTATGATTTGGGAATTGATTTTTTTTCAGCAAATGGTTTGAAGAACGTTTATTTTTCCAACATAATACTGTTCTCTATAAAAGATTTATTGATGACATCTTTTTGGTGTGGCCGGACAATGGAATTGGGGCTCCTTCATGTGTTGAGGAATAACTCCGACCCTAGGGCTGTTTAAATTCAGCTTAGTGAAATGTTCACTAGGTTTGTGGAAGAGGCTTTGATTCAACTAATTTGAACACTCAAGTTGAAGTGAGCTTAGGACTTAATGGATGGTGGAACCATTTAACATTGTGAACAAAGTGCTCCCCCTTAAGTAAACACATCAACAAATGTTTACACCAACAAAGGGAAGTCATTGAAAGTTACAGAGAACTCTCCTTCCATGACAGTACTATCAGACCATTGGGGTTCCTGTGTTGCCACCTTTGCCCCAACTGCCTTAGAATATTTTCTAATATCCACATAGTTTTACCTGCCAACTTTGTAACTTCTTTACAGAACAGGTCTATGAACTTGCGAATGATGTTGGCCTGACCCTCATTTAAAAAGAAACCAATGAAAGAGCTGGAGGAATACAGAGACAGAGTAACCTGCCGAGGGAAAGTGCTGAGAGTTTGGTCTCCGGTTATTTTCAGAGCCGAATAAAGAGTTTCAACCTTCCAATCTTCACACTAGAGAGAGAAAGGGGACAAGGGAGTGAAGTGTTATTTCTGGAAGGTTTTATAGTCTCTTTAAAGGCTGGTAACACAGACCAGTCCAGGTTAACATCTTTTCACTGTCTCTATATATTGACAAAGCAATTCACACACTAATGCACATTACTTACAGTGACAAGGAACAGTACTCAGGGCACAGCTGCCAGAGGAGTGCAAGATCCGGGGTTAGTGTGATAAATTATGGGGGTTTCTATGTTTCCATGGCAGTTGTCATTAATGGGATATAACTGAGAAAACACACAGGGCCAACAAAGAATATTTATTAAACAGAAGCGGAAGACACGCTGAGGCCATATCAAGCCTATAATGATTTACAAAGGTGTGAACTAAACTCCATGAAGCTGATATAACACTGGCAGATCCAGGAATTGACTGCTGCCCTGGTGGAGTGAGCTTTGCTAGAATGATGTGATATTGTGTTTCTCGCCACTGAAACACAACTAGGCTTACTTACAGCACGTTTCCTGAATACATAGAAATGTCTTCTCCAAGTCAGTATACTGTAATGCATAGAGTATAAAGGGAAATCTCATCCTGCGATTGAGGATTAGGATAAAACACTGGTAGGATGAAATCCTCATTTAAATGATAGTCTGAGATGTTTTGGTAAATCACCAAGAAAATGAGTGATGCAATGGCCTAAATAGAAAGGTTATTCATGTACGGATCTCTGAAGAGCTGTGACAAAGGTTCAACAGGATCCTGAACCAAAGCTTTAACAAGTAAAGATTAACCCCACTGAGAAGCTGGGTAAGAAAACCATTTGGTGTCACATAGGAAACATAGAGCCTAAACCTGTCTTAATGTAACTATGGCTAAAGGTGGCCATACATATGAACAATAATAGGTAAATCCCATTGTGGAACGGCGGGATTTACCTATTGTCGCTTTTTTTCACTGGATGTGCAGCACACCCAGTTTGAAAAGCATGTGACTTCCCCCTACTTCATGGCTAATATTTGTAACCGTTTGTGTGTGTCGCAAGTCCCAGATTTCACCATGATATTGTCTAATTCCCCCCTGATTTCTCCGGCACACCAGTCCCTATTCATTGCTTATGCCTCTGCTCTTTACCTGCTAATCCTATTCCTGTTCCCGGGGGTCTGTAGAGCTGGACAATTACTTTTGGAAATAGGTGAGATTGTTGTTCTGTATCTCAGGTAATTGTTGGCCATATTTACTGTTTTGGAATCCATAAGAGAATCCACGGGTGTATGTTATCGTGTCTCCTATTATTTGTTGGGATCAGAGACCATAAACACAAAGTAGCTGCACTGTACAGTAAATAAGGAACTTGTAATTCATTGAGGTCCTATGAGTCTTTTATTTACATACCGTAAAGAAATCACAAAGAGTTATGTGGGGGAAACTGGAATGAGCTTTGTTTCTTCCACAAAGTCTGAGACTCTCATCCCAAAATGTGTCTAAAGCTTTCCTGAATGGTCCTGATGGTACGAGGTACAGTATATACTCCTGGGGAATAGGGTCATCCAGCGTTGGGTCTTGGTGGTGACACTTTAACCTGGGAAGCGAAAGGTTGGGTGACAATTATTGGAGTATTAACCTAATTTTCTAAAATGAAATAATAAAACTGCTCATTTTATCAAACAATAAGTCAGAAATAGAGATGAACCAAAACCCGGTTCGAAGCAGATTTTACGGATCAACAGAACTGTATTCAATTCTTATCGAACAATCGAGAATTATCAGATGTAAAAATCTAAAATTTTCAATGTTTCTAGAAATATTTAACCTGTTTATTGATAATTTGAAAGATGGTATTGTCAGCAAGGTCTCTGTTTGAGGACAACACAGAACATTGTTGACCGTTATATGTCCACCCCCAAAAAAACCTTTTTAGATTTCATTGGCAACCCCCCAAAATGTAGACCTCACAAAGTTTATAAATTCCAAAGATGCTTCTAACTGTACTTACTGAGCCTTCTTTTCCCTGGTGTGCAATTGCAAAGTAAAAAGGGTCTGACTGGCAGTGTCTCCTGTGATTAGCTAAGACATCGCATCTCAGCCACTCACAGGAAAGGGGTCTGCACTGCACATGCCAAACTTCTCCCGGAGGGGAGACAGGAGGCAGAGTCCTATATGGACTCTGCTATCCTCCTGGTGGGCAGTTTTTGGGACTTTGGGGGGTAAGGATTTTATTACACTACATAGTGGGGCCAGTGTGGGGTTAAATTTTAGTTTTAGGGATGGACATTCCCTTTAAACAGCTCATCGCGTGTATTCAGTAAAGATATGCACAATCGGCATGCAGGCGTGTGTGTCAGGAGTCTGGCCCCATCTTGGATTCAATGTTGAGAGAACTAAAACTAATAGCTTTAATTGATGTGATGATGTGATTGGTATAGCAGAAACATGTCTAAATGATTCACATGACTGGACAGTAAATATTGAAGGATACTCCTTATTTAGACATGACAGAGTTAATAAGAAAGGAGGAGGAGTATTGTCACAAACCCCCCAGTCCCGAGATGCCCAGCCACCTATCCGTTACTGGAAAACACACTCCAAGCAACCGACAGGCGGACGGAACAGATCAGACCCGGTGGGCTTGGTGAACAAACAATATACTACACAATTAATATTACTAAATATCAATATACTCGCCGCCACCACATTCCGATTAAACAGCAGAATGACCTGTTACATATATCTATGGGTATATCCGCTCCCCTACTTCTAACAACCTGTAAGAAAATTGGTTATTCACCCCTAATATTCTATACACAGTTATACAGTATCTCTATATACCTACACAATACTTCTCTATAGTAGCGTACTTCGAAGACACAGGTTCGTTTTGGGATATACTCAGAATAGGACAATAGCCTATAAATGATTTTATATCATTTATTAAAAGTTGTCAAAATTAGTGCATAAAAATATAAAAAAAAATAAAATAAATCACTGAACATAAAGCGGTAACACAAGTGAGGGTAGAAATGGATAAAAGAAGGAATACTTAAGGATAAATGGCATCTGAAATGTCCGTGAGCAGAGTCCAGAGCTGGTTAGTCCAGTTTATAGGAAAAGTCCAAATAATAGTTCTGCGGTAGGCCAATACAGTCCGTCCAGTTGGCTAGATGGTATTGAATATGTTATGACGAACTCTTTGTGATGAGACCCAATTCCACTCTTATTCTTTCCCAGAAAATGGGAGTGGTCTGGTCTCTAGAGGGGCGGACTTGGTTCTGCCCCTGAAGGTTGATTCCTATTTTTGGAGGGAATTTTAAATATCCAATTCCCCTCCAGTCCATACTCTGTGAACCATACATGTCACATTCAAAATAATATCATGATGGTCCATAACTAATTTTTCCCAACAGAATAAGACTAAATATGACAGATCTAATCGATTGTAGGCCTAAGAAGGATAATATCCCAAGTTTGGCTCGGGCTATGATATTGTGTCAGGTATCTATAAATGTAGAATTAATTACTGGATAAACTGGGGGTATTTATGAAAACCTGAAATAATTCTACATCCCGAATTATTAAGGAATATGAATTACCTTTTTTCTGCCATTTGGGTTCTGCTGTTGGTCTCTACTAGGAGATTCCCTGCTGTTTTTGGTGTCTCTCAGTCTATGACATTGTTTGTATATTACAGAGGCTTCACACTTTGCCCCCTTTGAAGTCAGACCTCTTGCTAGGTCAGCTAATTAACACCAAGTGGCACTGGCTTTGGGAAAGGAAGCAGGGCTTACAACTGAACATGAATTAACTCTGCGATTACCAGAATAGGGGACAATGTGGGATCTACGATACTGCTTCATCATGCCAATATGGTGAAATAAAAGAAAATTGGGAGTGCAATTTCAGATATTGTCTATGGCATTTTACATTGTACACCTGGTCGTCACAAGTATGTATGTATGTTAAACAGGAATTAAAGCCAAATTTAAAAGATAAGATAGATGGGGGTATAAATGATATGGCAGAAACAGTATGGGTAGAGCTGTGTACAGGAAGCAAGAAGGTTGGTAAATTAATTGTTGGAGTATGTTATAAGCCGCCAAATGCCCGGGAGGAGGTGGAAATGAATCTCCATATGCAGCTGGCGAAGGCTGCTGGTATGGGGCATGTTCTGGTTATGGGGGATTTAATATAGGGAATAGTAATCATGATATAGTGTCATTTAATATAGGTAATAGTGACCATGACATAGTGTCATTTAATATAGGGAATAGTGACCATGATACAGTGTCATTTAATATAGGGAATAGTGACCATGAAATAGTGTCATTTAATATAGGGAATAGTGATCACGATATAGTGTCATTTAATATAGGGAATAGTGACCATGATATAGTGTCATTTAATATAGGGAATAGTGACCATGATATAGTGTCATTTAATATAGGGAATAGTGACCATGATATAGGCTCATTTAATATAGGGAATAGTGACCATGATATAGTGTCATTTAATATAGGGAATAGTGATCAAGATATAGTGTCATTTAATATAGGGAATAGTGATCACGATATAGTGTCATTTAATATGGGTTTGGACCTAACAAAAGGAAGTTTCCTGTGAGTGTAACGAACTTGTGAGTGGCCCTTTCTCTTAAGGACCTTGATCTCAAGGACATAAAAAAAGAAGGACACTTAATCATTTGATGGTTGTATGGTGTGTGTGAAAGTTTGAAAATAAGGATTGTTTGACATTTTTGAAATAAGGATTGTTTGTACTGTTAAAAACTGTGTGCAGGATTGAGTGTGCAGTAAGCAGACTAATCTTTCTTCTTCCAGTTAAAGGGGTGTGCTGGACTTCATATTCTGTATTGTACCTGTTGTAATCACAAACAGTGCGAAAGGGTTAATAAGTGTTGTTTTTTTTTTTTTCCCTCTCTTTCTGGCTCTTGCACTAATTGGTGTGGGGGTTGGGGCCTATTAGTTAAATAGGATTCACAGTTGTGGCCTGTGGTTTGGACTTAACAAAAGGAAGTTTCCTGTGAGTGTAACGAACTTGTGAGTGGCCCTTTCTCTTAAGGACCTTGATCTCAAGGACATAAAAAAGAAGGACACTTAATCATTTGATGGTTGTATGGTGTGTGTGAAAGTTTGAAAATAAGGATTGTTTGACAGTTTGAAAATAAGGATTGTTTGTACTGTTAAAAACTGTGTGCAGGATTAGTGTGCAGTAAGCAGACTAATCTTTCTTCTTCCAGTTAAAGGGGTGTGCTGGACTTCTATATTCTAGTATTGTACCTGTTGTAATCAATTACTTTTGGCAGATACATGCTCAAAGCGCTGGCCAGTTGCTGTTAACCATCGTGTATTGGAACTTTCTGGCAGATACATACAACAAGCCCGCATGTTGTGAACCTTCGTATTACGGACTTCTGGCAGATACAAGCACAAGCCTGCATGTTGTGTTAACCATTCTGATTTAAGACTTCTGGCAGATACATAGCACACGAGCCCTGTCACTTGTGTTAACCTTCCTGTATTAGGACTTTCTGGCAGTACATAGCACAAGTCCTGCCATGTTGTGTTAACCTTCTATTAGACTTTCTGGCAGATACATAGCAAAAGTCTGCCATGTTATGTACATTACATTTCTGTCTTACGACTTTCTGGCAGATACATAGCACAAGCTCCCTGCCAGGGGTTGTGTTACCTTCCTGTATTAGGACTTTCTGGCAGATACATAGCACAAGCCCTGCCATGTGTGTTAACCATTCTGTATTAGGATTTCTGGCAGATACATAGCACAGCCCTGCCTGTTGTGTTAACCATTCTGTATTAGATTTTCTAGCAGATACATAGCACAAGCCCTGCCATGTTGTGTTAACCTTCTGTTAGGACTTTCTTGCAGATACATAGCACAAGCCTGCCATGTTGTGTTAACCTTCTTATTAGACTTTCTGGCAGATAATAGAACAAGCCCTGCCATGTGTGGTTACCCATCTGTATTAGACTTTCTGGCAGATACATAGCACAAGCCCTGCCAGTGTGTAACCATTCTGTATTACGACTTTCTGAGCAGAACATAGCACAAGCCCTGTCCATGTTGTGTTACCTTCCTGTATTAGGACTTCTGGCAGATACATAGCACAAGCCCTGCCATGTTGTGTTAAGCATTCTGTATTAGGACTTCTGGCAGATACCATAGCACAAGCCCTGCCATGTTTTGAACCATTCTGTATTACGACTTCTGGCGATGACATAGCACAAGCCCGCATGTTGTGTAACCTTCTGATTAAGGACTTTCTGGCAGATACATAGCACAAGCCCTGCCATGTTTTGTGTTAACTTCCTGTATTAGGACTCTCTGGCAGATACATAGCACAAGCCTGCCAGTTGTTGTTAACCATTCTGTATTACAACTTTCTGGCGATACATAGCACAAGTCCTGCCAGTTGTGTTAACTTCCTGTATTAGACTTTCTGGAGAACATGACAAGCTGCCAGTTATGTAACCATTCTGTATCGACTTTCTGGCAGATACATAGCACAAGCCCTGCCATGTTGTGTTAACCTTCCTGATTAGGACTTCTTGCAGATAGATAGCACAAGTCCTGCCATGTTGTGGTTAACCATTCTGTATTACACTTCCTGGCAGATACATAGCACAAGCCCTGCCATTGTGGTTAACCATATGTATTATGATTCTCTGGCAGATACATAGCACAAGCCCCGCCATGTTGTGTTAACCTTCCGGTTAAGGACTTTCTATCAGTACATAGCACAAGCCCTGCCCAGTGGTGTTAACCTTCCTGTATTAGGACTTTCTAGCAGAAGATAGCACAAGCCCTGCATGTTGGTGTTAACCATTTCTGTATTACGACTTTCCTGGCAGATACATAGCACAAGCCCCTGCCATGTTGTGTAACATTCTGTATTAGACTTTCTGGCAGATACATAGCACAAGCCCTGCCATGTGTGTTTAACCTTCCTGTATTAGACTTTCTGCAATACATAGCACAAGCCCTGCCATGTTGTGTTAACCTCTGTATTAGACTTTCTTGGCAGATACTAGACACAAGCCCCGCCATGTTGTGTTAACCATTCTGTATTCGACTTCCTGGCAGATACATAGCACAAGTCCTGCCAATGTTTGTTGTTAACCTTCCTGTATTAGACTTTCTGGCAGAAAGAGCACAAAGTCCTGCCATGTTTGTAACCTTCCTGTATTACGACTTTCTGGCAGATCATAGCACAAGCCTGCATGTTGTGTTAACCTCTGTATTAGACTTCTGCGTGATAGCACAAGTCCTGCCAGTTGTGTTAACCATTCTGTATTACGACTTCTGGCAGATACATAGCACAAGCCCTGCCATGTTGTTAACCAATGTATTAAGTGTTTGGCAGATACATAGCACAAGACCCGCCATGTTTGTAACCTTCCGTATTAGACTTTCTGGCAGTACATAGCACAAGCCCTGCCATGTTGTGTTAACCTTCCTGTATTAGGACTTTCTTGCAGAGATATAGCACAAGCCTGCCATGTTGGTTAACCATTCTGTATTACGACTTCTGGCAGATACATAGCACAACCCTGCCATGTTGTGTTACCATTTGTATTACGAATTGTCTGGCAGATACATGCACAAGCCTGCCGTTGTTGTGTTAACCTTCCTGTATATAGGACTTTCTGCAGATAACATAGCACAAGCCCTGCCAGTTGTGTTAACCTTCCTGTATTAGGACTTTCTGCAGATAATAGCACAAGCCCTGCCATGTTTGTGTTAACCATTCTGGTATTACGACTTTCTGCAGATACATAGCACAAGCCTGCCATGTTGTGTACCATTCTGTATTAGACTTTCTGGCAGATACATAGCACACAAGCCCTGCCATGTTTGTTAACCTTCCTGTATAGACTTTCTGGCAGATACATAGCACAGCCCGCTCAGTGTTGGTTAACCTTCCTGTATTAGGACTTTTGGCAGTACATAGCACAAGCTCCTGCCATGTTGTGTTACCATTCTGTTATACGACTTCCTGGCAAATTCATAGCACAGCCCTGCCATGTTGTGTAACCATTCCTATTAGACTTTCTGGCAGATCATAGCACAAGTCCCTGCATGGTGTGTAACCTTCCTGTATTAGGACTTTCTGGCAGATACATAGACAAGCCTGCCATGTTGTGTTAACACTTCCTGTATTTAAGGACTGTCTGCTCAGATGACATAGCACAAGTCCTGCCATGTTGTGTTAACCATTCTGTATTACGACTCTTTCCTGGCAGAACATAGCACAAGCCCTGCCATGTTTGTTAACCTTCTGTATTAAGACTTTCTGGCAGATACATAGCACAAGCCCTGCCATGTTGTGTTAACCTTCCTGTATTAGGACTTTCTGCAGCATACATAGCAACAAGTTGCCATGTTGTGTTAACCATTCTGTATTCGACTTTCTGGCAGTACATAGCACAAGCCCTGCCATGTTGTGGTTAACATTCTGTATAGATTTCTGGACAGATACATAGCACAAGCCTGCCATTGTTGTTGTTAACCATTCCTGTATTGACTTTCTGGCAATAATACACAAGCCCTGCATGTGTGTAACTTCCGTATTAAGGACTTTCTGCAGATAATAGACCAAGCCCTGCCATGTTGTGTGTTAACCATTCTGTATTAGGACTTTTGGCAATACATAGCACAAGCCTGCCATGTTGTGTTAACCATTCGTATTAAGACTTCTGGCAGATACATAGCACAAGCCCTGCATGTTGTGTTAACCATTCTGTATTAGACTTTCTGGCAGAAATAGCACAAGCCCCTGTCCATGTTGTGTTGTAACCTTCCTGTATTAGGACTTTAGGCAGATACATAGCACAAGCCTCGCCATGTTTGTGTTAACCTTCCTGTATTAGACTTTCTGCAGATACATAGCACAAGCCGCCATGTTGTGTTAACCATTCTGTATACGACTTCTGGCAGATACAATAGCACAAGCCTGCCATGTTGTGTTAACCATTTGTATTAAGACTTTCTGGCAGATACATAGCACAAGCCCGTGCTCATGTCTTGTGTGTTGAACCTTCCTGTATTAGGACTTTCTGCAGAACATAGCACAATCCTGCCAGTGGTACAATTTGTATTACGACGTCTGGCAGATTACATAGCACAAGCCCTGCCATGTTGTGTTACCTTGCTTATTAAGAACTTTCTGGGATACACTAGCACAAGCACCTGCCATGTTGTAGTTAACCTTCCTGTATTACGACTTTTAGCAGATACATAGCACAAGCCCTGCCATGTTGTGTAACCTCCTGTATGTAGGCTTTCTGCAGATATATAGCACAAGCCCTGCCATGTTTGTTTAACCATTCTGTATTACGACTTTGCAGATACAAGACAACCCTGCCATGTTGTGTTAACCATTCATGAATTAAGATTTTCCTGGCAGATACAAGCAAGCCCGCATGTTGTGTAACACTTCCTGTACTAGGACTTTCTGAAGATACATAGCACAAGCCCTGCCATGTTGTGGTTAACCTTCCTGTTTTAGGACTTCTGAGCAGATACATAAGCACAAGCCCTGCCTGTTGTGTAACCATTCTGTATTACGACTTCTGCAGATACATAGCACAAGCCCTGCCATGTTGTGTTAACCCTTCTGTATTAAACTTCTGGCAGATACATAGCACAAGCCCTGCCATGTTGTGTTAAACCTTCTGTATAGAGATTTCTGAGATACATAGCACAAGTCCTGCCATTGTGTTTGTTAACCATTCCTGATTAGACTTTCTGGCAGATACATAGCACAAGTCCTGCCATGTTGTGTTAACCATTCTGTATAGACTTTTGGCAGAACATAGCACAAGTCGCCATGGCTGTTATGTGGTAACCATCCTGTATTACGACTTTCTGGCAGATACATAGCACAAGCCCTGCCATGTTGTGTTAACTTCTGTTAGGACTTTCTGGCAGATAATAGCACAAGTCCTGCCATGTTGTGTTAACCATTCTGTATTCGACTTTCTCGGCAGATACATAGCACAAGTCCTGCCATGTTGTGTTAACCTTCCTGTATTAGGACTGTCTGGCAGATACATAGCACAAGCCTGCCATGTTTGTTAACATTCTGTTTAGACGTTCTGGCAGATACATAGCACAAGCCCTGCCAGTTGTGTTAACCTTCCTGTATTAGACTTTCTGCAGATAGATAGCACAAGCCTGCATGTTGTGTTAAACCATTCTGTATTACAGACTTCTGCAGATCGGCAGATACATAGCACAAGCCCTGCCATGTTGTGTTAACCTTCCTGTATTAGGATTTTCTGCAGATAATAGCACAAGCCTGCCATGTTGTGTTAACCATTCTGATATAGACTTTCTGGCAGATACATAGCACAAGCCCTGCCATGTGTGTTTAACCTTCCTGTTTAGGACTTTCTAGCAGATACTAGCACAAGCCACATGTGTGTTTAACCATTCTGTATTACTGACTTCGGCAGATACATGCACAAGCCCTGCCATGTTGTGTTTAACCTTCCTGTATTAGGACTTTCTGCAGATAACATAGCACAAGCCCTGCCATGTTGGTGTTAACCATTCTTATTAGACTTTCTGGAGATACATAGCACAAGTCCTGCCATGTTGTGTTAACCATCTGTATTAAGATTTTCTGGCAGATACATAGCACACAAGCCCTGCCATGTTGTGTTAACCATCTGTTTGACTTTCTGCAGATACATAGCACAAGTCCTGCCATGTTGTGTTAACCTTCTGTATTAGACTTTCTGGCAAGATACATAGCACAAGCCCTGGCACTGTTGTGTTAACCTTCCTGTATTAGGACTTTCTTGCAGATAGATAGCACAAGTCCTGCCATGTTGTGTTAACCTTCTTATTACGACTTTCTGGCTGATATCATAGCACAAGTCCGCCATGTTGTGTTAACCTTCCTGTATAGGACTTTCTGGCAGATACATAGCACAAGTCCTGCCCATGTTTGTTAACCATTCTGTCTTACGACTTTCTGCAGTATACATAGCACAAGCCCTGCCATGTTGTGTTAACCTTCCTGTATTATGACTTCTTGCAGATAGAATAGCACAAGTCCTGCCATGTTGTGTTAACCATTCTGTATTACGACCTTCCTGGCAGATACATAGCACAAGCCCTGCCATGTTGTGTTAACCATTATGTATTAATTTTCTGGCAATACATAGCACAAGCCCCGCCATGTTGTGTTAACCTTCCTGTATTAGGACTTCTGCAGATACATACGCACAAGCCCTGCCATGTTGTGTTAACCTTCCGTATAGGACCTTTCTAGCAGATTATAGCACCAAGCCCTGCCATGTTGTGTTAACCATTCTGTATTACGGACTTTCTGCAGATACATAGCACAAGCCCTGCCATGTTGTGTTACATTCTGTATTATGACTTTCTGGCCCAGATACATAGCACAAGCCTACCATGTTGTGGTTAACCATCTGTAGTTACGACTTCTGGCAGATACATAGCACAAGCCCTGCCATGTTGTGTTAACCATTCTGTATTAGATTTTCTGGCAGATACATAGCACAAGCCCTGTCATGTTGTGTTTAACCTTCCTGTATTAGGACTTTCTGGAAGATACTAGCACAAGTCCTGCCATGTTGTGTTAACCATTCTGTATTACGATCTTCTGGCAGATACATAGCACAAGCCCTGCCATGTGTGTTACCTTCCTGTATTAGACTTCTTGCAGATAGATAGCACACGTCCTGCCATGTGTTAACTTCCGGTATTAGGACATCTAGCGATATCATATGCACAAGCCCTGCCATGTTTGTGTTACCTTCTGTATTAGGACTTTCTGGCAGATACATAGCACAAGCCCTGCCATGTTGTGGTTAACCATTACTGTATTAACGATTTCTGGCAGATACATAGCACAAGCCCTGCCATGTTGTGTTAACCTTCCTGCATTAGGACTTTCTGGAGATACATAGCACAGCCCTGCCATGTTGTGGTTACCATCCTGTATTGGACTTCTGCAGATACATAGCACAAGCCCTGCCATGTTGTGTTAACCATCTGAATTACGACTTTCTGGCAGATACATAGCACAAGCCCTGCCATGTTGTGTTAACCATTATGTATTAAGATTTTCTGGCAGATACATA
This sequence comes from Hymenochirus boettgeri, assembly GCA_019447015.1. NCBI lineage: Eukaryota > Metazoa > Chordata > Amphibia > Anura > Pipidae > Hymenochirus > Hymenochirus boettgeri. The sequence goes on along the minus strand of JAACNH010000842.1, from coordinate 32,463 downwards.
GCACAAGCCCTGCCATGTTGTGTTAACCTTCCTGTATTAGGACTTTCTGGCAGATACATAGCACAAGTCCTGCCATGTTGTGTTAACCTTCCTGTATTAGGACTTTCTAGCAGATATATAGCACAAGCCCTGCCATGTTGTGTTAACCTTCCTGTATTAGGACTTCTACAGATACATAGCACAAGCCCTGCCATGTTGTGTTAACCATCTGTATTACGACTTACTGGCAGATACATAGCACAAGCCCTGCATGTTGTGTTAACCATTCTGTATTAGACTTTCTGGCAGATACATAGCACAAGCCCTGCCATGTTGTGTTAACCATTCCTGTATTACGACTTTCTGGCATCGTTTTACCAAATGCCCTAATCCGCAGAAAACTTCTGATTAAAGTGACTGGTGATCAGCAGATACATGAGTCTGACCATGTTGGTTAAATTTTCTGTTCACCTGCAACAGGGCACAAAGAAAGCCAAATGTCAAACAATTCCATGTATTCCTCTCTAACCATTACCAGTGTTATAAGCAAAGATTGGCAGCGAATGGCGGCGTACAAATAGCACTGACTGGTAATTGTTCTTTTTATATTTTCTCATGTATGTTCTTTCAGCAGGTTAATCATGGCTTTGATTATAACCGTACACCAGTTCGACTTGCATAGCTGATTCTTCTATGTCCCTGTGTCCCTGTGTTCTTAATGTATGGATTTAATGCTGCCAATTATTTAATTACTCCATTAATTTTAATGCACTAAATAACAGTGGCCTGATATAACCAAATTTAATTATAATCAATACCACTGACTGCATTAAAATGTCAGTCAAATATATATCTTTATTATGCACTATATCAAAAATTTGTGTATATATTATAGATATATATAGATATATATATAATATATATATATATATATTATATAGCGCCACTGGTCTTCTTGAAGTAGAGGGAGGGGAATAGAATTCAAAAATTCTGTCCCAGCAGTGTGAGTGGGGGTCTGTATAGGATGGATTCTGTGATGGGTAGCAGGTGACGGACAGGGACTAGGGGACACTAGAGAGAAAGGTTTAAATGTGGGAGGAAGCGAAGAGTGTGAGTGGGGGTCTGTATAGAGATGGTTCTTGTGATGGGTACAGGGTACGGACAGTGGACATATGGGACACTAGAAGAAAGGTTTAATGGGGAGGAAGCAGGTGAGTGGGGGTCTGTATAGGAGATGGTTTCTGTGATGGGTACAGTTACGGACAGGGACATATGTGGACACTAGAGAGAAGGTTTAATGGGGAGGAAGCAGTGTGAGTGGGGGTCTGTATAGGAGATGGTTCGTGATGGGTAAGGGTACGGACAGGGACATTGGGGACACTAGAGAGAAAGGTTTAATGTGGGAGGGAGAGCAGTGTGAGTGGGGGTCTGTATAGGAGATGGTTGTGATGGGTACAGGGTACAGACAGGGACATATGATGACACTAGAGAGAAAGGTTTAATGTGGGAGGAGCAGTGTGATGTGGGGTGTATAGGAGATGGTTCGTGTGATGGGTACAGGGTACGGACAGGGACATATGGGGACACTAGAGAGAAAGGTATAAGGTGGGAGGAAGCAGTGTGAGTGGGGTCCGTATAGGAGATGGTTCTGGATGGGTACAGGGTACGGACAGGGACATATGGGGACACTAGAGAGAAAGGTTTAATGTGGGAGGAAGCAGTGTGAGTGGGGGTTCTGTATAGGAGATGGTTCTGTGATGGGTACAGGGTACGGAACAGGGACATATGGGGACACTAGAGAGAAAGGTTTAATGTGGGAGGAAGCAGTGTGAGTGGGGGGTCTGTATAGGAGATGGTTCTGTGATGGGTACAGGGTACGGACGGGACATATGGGGACACTAGAGAGAAAGGTTAAGGTGGGAGGAAGCAGTGTGAGTGGGGGTCTGTATAGGATGAGTTCTGTGTATGGGTACAGGGTACGGACAGACATATGAGGACACTAGAGAGAAAGGTTTAAGGCGAGAGGAAGCAGTGGAGTGGGGGTCTGTATAGGAGATGGTTCTGTGATGGGTACAGGTACGGACAGGGACATATGGGGACACTAGAGAGAAAGGTTAAGTTGGAGGAAGCAGTGTGAGTGGGGGTCTGTACAGGAGATGGTTCTGTGATGGGTACAGGGTACGGACGGGACATATGGGGACACTAGAGAGAAAGGTATAAGGTGGGAGGAACGAGTGTGAGTGGGGGGTCTGTATAGGAGATGGTTCTGCGTGAGGGAGGGTATGACCAGGAACATATGGGGACACTAGAGAGGAAATATAAGGAGGAGCAGCATGAGTGAAGGGATTTAAATGTTAGGAGAAGGATTTATATACAATGCCCTGTTTACGGGAGCCAGGTGTTGTCTGGGCAGAGGGATTTGGGATCAGGTTTATTAGAGAGTGAAACATGGCAGTGTTAGTCCTATAAAAACTCCTCTTTTAAGAACCCTTTCTCCCCACTGCCATCTTAACCTTTCCCAATAAAAACCACAACAAACTTCTTGGATCAAAAAGGCCACAGCAGGTATATTTATTTGCCGTTAATTTACAGAAAGTAAGTGCAACATATTATCTTTTATATAAGTGCAAGCATTAATTAATTAACCCTTAACATTCCTTAACATACTTTGTAAAACAATATAACTTTAAATGGTCCATAGAGTCCAGCTTTACTCTGCGGCAACCTTGTGCGCTCATCAGCCATCCTAACACTGGCTCGATGAGGTGCCCCCCATCCTTCTCTTATGACCACTTCTTCCTCCACCAAGGCCTATCCACCTGTAACTCTCCTACACAACTGTTCTCTCTCCCCTATCCACTCACTCACTCCCTTATGGACCCCGCCACCGCAGGAGGGCTGTACGCCTTCAGCTCTCCTGCCCTCCACCACCGCTAAAGCCAACTGTGCTGATTCTTGGAAGTTATTATTTAGTATGTCTGAACCCAGATCTATCAAATTGACACCGTCTCTACCTACCACCAACTCTGAAATGACTCCTGATGCCTACAGACCAACCCGTTGTTCCTCCTCACAAATTTGCCCACCACTGTTGAATTTTCATCCTTACCTTCTCTAGAGCCTTCAGTTACGCCCACTCTCCAATTCTGTCTAGGAACGATGTCAGACCACATCAGCAAACCCCAGAAAAAAAGACACTCGAACCGTAACAGGTCACATTTAATGTCTTTTATCAGGGTCCCCATGGTGACTGATCCGACATCGTTCCCCCACAGGTGGACCAGAAGAATGTTGCGGTGGCCCTGAACTATAGCGTACTCCCTGACCTCCGTCAAAAACCTTTTCCATACCAAACCACGTCTTCACAGATCTGACCATCAGGACCTTCTCGTCGAATCCCAGTGGCCTGCCTCTTGGTCGAACAGCCGCCCTTCTAGCCACGTAATAGATATAAAATGCCTGTAAATCCACATGGTCGCTGGCTCTGAAATTTAAATAAATTGATCAACTGGGCATTTTAAATCAAACAAAGACAACATTTTCCTTTTTTTTTTTATACTTCTACCCTGCCTGGCTGATGTACGACTTGAATCCCTTGGATTCCCATCTCCCTATCTTTTTAATTATGCTGGTTCCCAATCCCCAGCGGGTTCTTCCGTAGCAGTCTATTCTGAATGAGTGGGACCCGTATTCTTTTGATTGTAGTCCAACTGTCTCCAAGATTTACGTAATACCGCCCTAAACTGAAATTGAGATAGGAATGAACCCCCTTCATGAATTAGCAATGGGCCGCTTACATTAACCTTGCCGCTCCGTACTGACAGTAGCTATACTGGGCAAGAAGGTTCCCCTTCCAGGGGCCAAAAAGATGGTAGTACCTTCCTGTCTGGTTTTGACTTGCGAATGTCCACTCGCAGGCCTTCCCTTATTTCTCAACATCTCTCCACCCGGAGCCCCATATTTTTGTTTACTGGGGCTCACCAACTCACTGATCCTTAACGCTCTGAAAAAGGCCATCGAGAAAGCTACTTGGAACAAACTTCTCTCACATTCGAGTGGAACACCGTGCCACGGCTTGTAATCAAGGACTGTAACAATGCGAAGGATATCGGCCGTCTAAGTTGCGGACCACCCCTTTCTTTCTATAATCCCTGCTCATTGCCTCTTTAGTTAGGTCTCTCATACCTACCATTCTCAGCCCAAACGATAGGCCTGCATTCTGCTGTTTAAGCTGGCTATGGATATTCTTCGGCAACATACCACTTATCCAGGACAGTAGTATATCCCGATCCCTCACCGGAAAGCTCTCGTACTGAAAGGACCTTTTTACCGATACTCATTCCTTCCAGGCCTATCGTATTTTTCCCAGGTGTTTGGCGCCAGTGACTTCCTCACCCGGTCTGCCACTTGCCTTCCCCCAGCTCCCGTAACCAGTCTGGACGGGAATCCCCTCTTGTTCCCCGTAGGTGCTGCTTGCCGTCCGATGCCATCCGGTATAGTGTTGCCTCAGCCTTTGACAATATAGACAATTATTACATTTCTCTCTATCTCTGATTATGTAATTTTGCGTTTTTTTCTAACGTTTTTTTCCTTCATTTGGTTTCCACATTCAATGAAAGAAAGTTCCATAGTTTTGCCGTTCTCATAGTGAAAACCCTTTCAAAACTTTTCTTCAAGTCTTAAGGGATGTCCTCGTGTCTCTGACATGTTCTATTGTGAACATGCCCCAGATAGTTATTGTATGGCCCGTTAATGTATTTATCACGGTGTTGGAGGATTAGCTCTTGGTAGCTTTTACCACGACTGCCATAAAGGGAACGCAGACACCCACGGTTGGCTTAATACAGGCAAATGGCGTACATTATTTGTGCCAGAAAAAATAGGAAAAACAGTCTTTAAACAGAAAACGTAGGGAGGTTTCCAATTCCCTCTGTCCCCCCACAGTTTATTCTAACAGGGAAATAAACATTGGTTCCTCTGAAACCACCAGCCAGGGGTTAGAACAAAACAAAAAGTCTTTATCTTCCAGATATAGGTAAGGCACAATAAAGTGCAATTTACTCACACAACCAGGGTATCAGGTACAGGGTTTCACCGTGAGCACAGTACTTTCAGGATATGTCTTTCTTCAATGCTGCTAGATGCAGAGCTCACACCAGAGAGAGAGATCCTCATAACCAGCTGAACCTATTAAAAACTGGGCAGACAGTTGGAATCAACTGGAGGCCTCGGAATTGGGAATCAGCCCCACCCGTCTCAATCTGATTCCCACACCAACCAGCCCCAGTGCACATTTTACTAAAATCTGGAGAAAACTTGTTTCCTCCATTCAGATGACCGATTTCAGCTTGCAAGTATAGGTAAGATACCCAGGGGAAATATACCGACCATCCACAACGTTCCAATTGCTCTCTCACATTCCTCCTCCCTGCTCAACTTATGGGGGAGAGCAATTTTAATTTAAAAAGTCTATATTTTTAGTACTGGTTGGCGCAATTAACTCAAGCCAATAAAATATAGGACGAAGAGGGGGAGAGAGAAAAAAATAAAAGCTTTGATCAGACTCAAGTTATAGAAACCATAAAAATCAGTTAAAACCTATAATATAAAAAGCACACTTACTCTCTGATAATCGAGTCTCGCGTAGTAGATTCCTCCGTGTGTTCCTATTATTCCCAATGTACATAAATATGGGCTGGTTCACACTTAATATTTTCCAATAATATTTATTCAAACATCAAAAATCCCAATGATACCACTAAAAATGCAGTAAATATCACTCAATAAAGCCACATATAGAATAAAAACAAATCTATAAAAAGTGATATTACTTTAAAGGCAGTAGGTATCAATATATTGTTATTATAAAAGCTGACAGATCAACGCGTTTCGCCTATACAGCTTCCTCAGGATCAAAAATATAGGGATGAAATTATAGGTGGTAACCCTTTTTAAACCTAAAATTCACGGCTAAAAAAACGGAAGTGACGTCATGTATGAAAGAACATTGCCCATACTCAGTGCTATCTTCAGAAAAGTCCCTTCCAAACAACTGTCAGAAAGGGTTGCTGGTAAAGAGATTAAAAAGACCAAACAGGTCACCAGAATCCCCTGCCGCCTGCTGTCTCTGACCGTCCGCAAGTCAGTCTACACCCGCGGCGCCATATTAGACGACCCATAGTCGCATCCCATGGTTCCACGCGTCCCATGCGTCCACGGTGGAACGCATATACTAGCGGCCGCCATGATGCACACAAGAATTGTATGGCAGGTCGTACTGGTACCTATCTGTATATATTGGTCAAAAATTGATATTTACTGTCCTAGACCCTTAAACTTTAGATACTAATGTCCTTATTGGGCAAAGAAACCCTTAAAAATAATTAGATCTTAATAGGTGGGCCTATAGAGCATTTTAGTCAACATGCAGGGAACCCTTGATAAAGCATCAGTGTTCCCCTGTTGTCTCCCAGGTCTATGCTCAACTGTAAACTTAAAAGTTTTGCATGGCCAAAAACCACATAGTAACTCTGGAGTACGCTCCCTATTTTGAGACATCCATTTAAGAGTGGTGAGTGGTCTGTAATCAACCTGAATTGCGCCCCAGTAAATATCCTCAAGGAGTCTAAGGCCCACTTTATGACCAAGCATTCTTTCTCACAATGGCATAACTCTTTTACCAGGTGTTAGTTTTCTGCTAGGTACACTATTGGATGTTCTTCTCCACTGACATCTGGGATAGAACAGCTCCTAGACCAACATCTGATGCATCAGTTGAACTAGAATTCTTTATCAAACCTTGGAGTTATTAACACTGGATGCTTACGTAGGACAGACTTAAGCTGTTCAAAAGATTTCTGCTCAAGGGTCCAAGTTATTACTGAGGACTTTTGCCTTTTGTGAGGTCTGTCAGTGGTGCTGCCAGTGTAGCAAAGTTAGGGACAAATCTCCTAAATACCCTACTATACCCAGGAAAGTTCGAAATGCTCTTATTAGCTGGGCTGGGCCATTGTTGTATTGCCTCTATTTGTTATTGGGGTTTATTATTCCTCTTTCAATAACATAACCCAAATAACGGGCTTCCTCTAACCTACAGTACATTTTTTGGGTGTTAGCAGTAAGTCCAGCTTTTCTAATGGCATCCCACACAGCTCTACCTTAGATAGATGACTTCCCAGTCTGTACTAAATGTAACCACATCAAGGTAGGCAGATGAGTAGTCACGGTGTGTGATCCATCATTTGAAATGTGGCTGGGGCCCCATGAAGCCCAAAAGGAAGCACAGTGTACTGGAATAAACCATCAGGGGTGGAAAAGTAGTTTCTCTTTGGATGTGCTGCATTAATGGGACTTGCCAATAGCCCTTTGTTAAATCAAGTGTTGTTATGTACTGGCTGACCCCCACCTCAATGATTCATCTACACGGGGCATAGGGTACGCATCGAATTTAGATACATTTAATTTTCTGAAATCATTACAGAAGCGCAAGCTTCCATCAGGCTTAGGAATTAACACTATAGGGCTTGACATCCACTATGGGGTGTTCTATGACTCCGAGTTCTAGCATTTTCTTTACTTCTTCAGAGCCTCTGGTATTCTGAATAGTTTTAAGTTACCTTACACACCGCTCCGTGACAATAAAGGTGTAACATTAGTACAACCTGGAGATCACAAAAACATCTTGATTTTCTTGAGAATTTTTCCCGAGCTTGAACAGATGACAAGGAATCAGCCATGGTTACCTCAGGAATGGCAGGAACCTGTTATCAGGGAGGCATTTGACATACAGGGGTTCTCTCTCTTTCCATTGTGAATATTCCTCATTATACCCTTCATATTATTACAGTCCCCGCTATAAGGACTAGGATTCTCTATAGTGTATAAGATGAAACCTATTTATCCCTCATATTATACAGTCCCGCTTAAGGATAGATTCGATAGGTTATACGAGGAAACTATATACACTATAGAGAATCCTAGTCCTTATAGCGGGGACTGTAATAATATGAAGGGTATAAATGAGGAATATTCACAATGGAAAGAGAGAGAATCCCCTGTAATGTCAAATGCCTCCCTGATAAGACAGGTTCCTGCCATTCCTGAGGTAACCATTGCTGATTCCTTGTCATCTGTTCAAGCTCAGGAGGTAAAAGAATTTCTACAGAAAAATCAAGATGTATTTTGTGATCTCCCAGGTTGTACTAATGTTATACACCTTAATATTGTCACGGAGCAGGGTGTGAAGGTAAACTTAAAACTATTCAGAATACCAGAGGCTCTGAAGAAGTAAAGAAAATGCTAGAACTCGGAGTCATAGAACACTCCCATAGTGGATGGTCAAGCCCTATAGTGTTAATTCCTAAGCCTGATGGAAGCTTGCGCTTCTGTAATGATTTCAGAAAATTAAATGGGGTATCTAAATTCGATGCGTACCCTATGCCCCGTGTAGATGAATCAATTGAAAGGTTGGGGTCAGCCAGGTACATAACAACACTTGATTTAACAAAGGGCTATTGGCAAGTCCCATTAATGCAGCAATCCAAAGAGAAAACTACTTTTTCCACCCCTGATGGTTTATTCCAGTACACTGTGCTTCCTTTTGGGCTTCATGGGGCCCCAGCCACATTTCAAAGGATGATGGATCACACACCGTGACTACTCATCTGCCTACCTTGATGATGTGGTTACATTTAGTACAGACTGGGAAAGTCATCTATCTAAGGTAGAGGCTGTGGTGGATGCCATTAGAAAAGCTGGACTTACTGCTAACCCAAAAAAATGTACTGTAGGTTAGAGGAAGCCCGTTATTTGGGTTATGTTATTGAAAGAGGAATAATAAAACCCCAAATAAACAAAATAGAGGCAATACAACAATGGCCCAGCCCAGCTAATAAGAAGCAAGTTCGAACTTTCCTGGGTATAGTAGGGTATTATAGGAGATTTGTCCCTAACTTTGCTACACTGGCAGCACCACTGACAGACCTCACAAAAGGCAGAAAGTCCTCAGTAATAACTTGGACTCTTGAGGCAGAGAAATCTTTTGAACAGCTTAAGTCTGTCCTACGTAAGCATCCAGTGTTAATAACTCCAAGGTTTGATAAAGAATTTCTAGTTCAAACTGATGCATCAGATGTTGGTCTAGGAGCTGTTCTATCCCAGATAGTCAGTGGAGAAGAACATCCAATAGTGTACCTTAGCAGAAAACTAACACCTGGTGAAAAGAGGTATGCCATTGTAGAGAAAGAATGCTTGGTCATAAAGTGGGCCTTAGACTCCTTGAGGTATTATTTACTGGGGCGTCAATTCAGGTTGATTACAGACCACTCACCACTTAAATGGATGTCTCAAAATAGGGAGCGTAACTCCAGAGTTACTATGTGGTTTTTGGCCATGCAAAACTTTTAAGTTTACAGTTGAGCATAGACCTGGGAGACAACAGGGGAACACTGATGCTTTATCAAGGGTTCACTGCATGTTGACTAAAATTGCTCTAATAGGCCCACCTATTAAGATCTAATTATTTTTAAGGGTTTCTTTGCCCAATAAGGACATTAGTATCTAGAAGTTTAAGGGTCTAGGACAGTAAATATAAATTTTTGACCAAATATATACAGATAGGTACCAGTACGGACCCCTGCCATACAATTCTTGTGTGCATCATGGCGGCCGCTAGTATATGCGTTCCACCAGTGGAACGCATGGGACGCGTGGAACGCATGGGATGCGACTATGGGTCGTCTAATATGGCGGCCGCGAGTGTAGACTGACTTGCGGACGGTCAGAGACAGCAGGCGGCAGGGGATTCTGGTGACCTGTTTGGTCTTTTTAATCTCTTTACCAGCAACCCTTTCTGACTAGTTGTTTGGGAAGGGACTTTTCTGAAGATAGCACTGAGTATGGGCAATGTTCTTTCATACAATGACGTCACTTCTCGTTTTTTTAGCCCGTGAATTTTAGGTTTAAAAAGGGGTATACCACCTATAATTTTCATCCCTATATTTTTGATCCTGAGGAAGCTGTATAGGCGAAACGCGTTGATCTGTCAGCTTTTATAATAACAATATATATGATACCTACTGCCTTTTAAAGTAATATCACTTTTTATAGATTTGTTTTTATTCTATATGTGGCTTTTATTGAGTGATATTTACTGCATTTTTAGTGGTATCATTGGAGATTTTTTGATGTTTGAATAAATATTATTGGAAAATATTAAGTGTGAACCAGCCCATATTTATGTACATATTGGGAATAATAGGAACACACGGAGGAATCTACTACGCGAGACTCGATTATCAAGAAGAGTAAGTGTGCTTTTTAATATTTATTAGGTATTTTAACTGATTTTTATGGTTTCTATAACTTGAGTCTGATCAAAGCTTTTATATTTTTTCTCTCTCCCCCTCTTTCGTCCTATATTTTATTGGCTTGAGTTAATTGCGCAACCAGTACTAAAAATATAGACTTTTTAAAATTGCTCTTCCCCATAAGTTTGAGCAGGGGAGGAGGATATGTGAGAGAGCAATTGGAAACGTTGTGGATGGTCGGTATATTTCCCCTGGGTATCTTACCTATACTTGGCAAGCTGAAATCGGTCATCTGAATGGAGGAAACAAGTTTTCTCCAGATTTTAGTAAAATGTGCACTGGGGCTGGTTTGTGTGGGAATCAGATTGAGACGGGTGGGGCTGATTCCCAATTCCGAGGCCATCCAGTTGATTCCAACTGTCTGCCCAGTTTTTAATAGGTTCAGCTGGTTAATGAGGATCTCTCTCTGACTTGCTGGTGTGAGCTCTGCATCTAGCAGCATTGAAGGGAAAGACAATATACTTGAAAGTACTGTGCTCACGGTGAAACCCTGTACCTGATACCCTGGTTGTGTGAGTAACATTGCACTTTATTGTGCCTTACCTATATCTGGAAGATAAAGACTTTTTGTTTTGTTCTAACCCCTGGCTGGTGGTTTCAGAGGAACCAATGTTTATTTCCCTGTTAGAATAAACTGTGTGGGGACAGAGGGAATTGGAAACCTCCCTACGGTTTTCTGTTTAAAGACTGTTTTTCCTATTTTTTTCTGGCACAAATAAATGTACGCCATTTGCCTGTATTAAGCCAACCGTGGGTGTCTGCGTTCCCTTATTGGCAGAGTCGTGGTAAAAGAGCTACCAAGAGCTAATCCTCCAACACCGTGTATAAATACATTAACGGGCCATACAATAAACTATCTGGGGCATTGTTCACCAATAGAACATGTCAGAGGACACGAGGACATCCCTTAAGACTTGAAGAAAAGTTTTGAAAGGGGTTTTCACTATGAGAACGGCAAAACTATGGAACTTTCTTTCATTGAATGTGGAAACCAAATGAAGGAAAAAAACGTTAGAAAAAAACGCAAAATTACATAATCAGAGATAGAGAGAAATGTAATAATTGTCTATATTGTCAAAGGCTGAGGCAACACTATACCGGATGGCATCGGACGGCAAGCAGCACCTACGGTGGAACAAGAGGGGAGTCCCTGTCCGAACTGGTTACGGGAGCTGGGGGAAGGCAAGTGGCAGACCTGGTGAGGAAGTCACTGGCGCCAAACACCTGGGAAAAATACGATAGGGCCTGGAAGGAATGAGTATCGGTAAAAAGGTCCTTTCAGTACGAGAGCTTTCCGGTGAGGGATCGGGATATACTACTGTCCTGGATAAGTGGTATGTATGCCGAAGGAATATCCATAGCCAGCTTAAACAGCAGAATGGCAGGCCTATCGTTTGGGCTGAGAATGGTAGGTATGAGAGACCTAACTAAAGAGGCAATGAGCAAGGGATTATAGAAAGAAAGGGGTGGTCCGCAACTTAAGACGGCCGATATCCTTCGCATTGTTACAGTCCTTGATTACAAGCCTGGGCACGGTGTGCCACTCGGAATGTGAGAGAAGTTTGTTCCAAGTAGCTTTCTCGATGGCCTTTTTCAGAGCGTTAAGGATCAGTGAGTTGGTGAGCCCCAGTAAACAAAAATATGGCGGGCTCCGGGTGGAGGATGTTAGAGAAATAAGGGAAGGCCTGCGAGTGGACATTCGCAAGTCAAAACCAGACAGGGAAGGGTACTACCATCTTTTTATGGCCCCTGGAAGGGGAACCTTCTTGCCCAGTGAATAGCTACTGTCAGTACGGAGCGGCAAGGTTAATGTAAGCGGGCCCATTGCTAATTCATGAAGGGGGTTCATTCCTATCTCAATTTCAGTTTAGGGCGGTATTACGTAAATGCTTGGAGACAGTTGGACTACAATCAAAAGAATACGGGTCCCACTCATTCAGAATAGGAGCTGCTACGGAAGAAGCCCGCTGGGGATTGGGAACCAGCATAATTAAAAAGATAGGGAGATGGGAATCCAAGGGATTCAAGTCGTACATCAGGCCAGGCAGGGTAGAAGTATAAAAAAAAAAAAGGAAAATGTTGTCTTTGTTTGATTTAAAATGCCACAGTTGATCAATTTATTTAAATTTCAGAGCCAGCGACCATGTGGATTTACAGGCATTTATATATCTATTACGTGGCTAGAAGGGCGGCTGTTCGACCAAGAGGCAGGCCACTGGGATTCGACGAGAAGGTCCTGATGGTCAGATGGCTGTGAAGACGTGGTTTGGTATGGAAAAGGTTTTTGACGGAGGTCAGGGAGTACGCTATAGTTCAGGGCCCACCAGACATTCTTCTGGTCCACCTGTGGGGGAACGATGTCGGATCAGTCACCATGGGGACCCTGATAAAAGACATTAAATGTGACCTGTTACGGTTCTGAGTGTCTTTTTTTTCTGGGGTTTTGCTGATGTGGTCTGACATCGTTCCTAGACAGAATTGGAGAGGTGGGCGTAACTGGAAGGCTCTAGAGAAGGTAAGGATGAAAATTAACAAAGTGGTGGGCAAATTTGTGAGGAGGAACAACGGGTTGGTCTGTAGGCATCAGGAGTCATTTCAGAGTTGGTGGTATGGTAGAGACGGTGTCAATTTGATAGATCTGGGTTCAGACATACTAAATAATAACTTCCAAGAATCAGCACAGTTGGCTTTAGCGGTGGTGGAGGGCAGGAGAGCTGAAGGCGTACAGCCCTCCTGCGGTGGCGGGGGTCCATAGAGGAGTGAGTGAGTGGATAGGGGAGAGAGAACAGTTGTTGTAGGAGAGTTACAGGTGGATAGGCCTTTGGTGGCTAGGAAGAAGTGGTCATAAGAGAAGGATGGGGGGCACTCATCGAGCCAGTGTTAGGATGGCTGATGAGCTGCACAAGGTTGCCAGCAGAGTAAAGCTGGACTCTATGGACCATTTAAAAGTTATATTGTTTTACAAAGTATGTTAAGGAATGTTAAGGGTTAATTAATTAATGCTTGCACTTATATAAAAGGATAATATGTTGCACTTAACTTTCTGTAAATTAACGGCAAATAAAGATAACCTGCTGTGGCCTTTTTGATCCAAGAAGTTGTATGTGGTTTTTATTGGGAAAGGTTAAAGATGGCAGTGGGGAGAAAGGGTGTCTTAAAAGAGGAGTTTTTATAGGACTAACACTGCCATGTTTAACCTTTCCCAATAAAAACCACATACAACTTCTTGGATCAAAAAGGCCACAGCAGGTTATCTTTATTTGCCGTTAATTTACAGAAAGTTAAGTGCAACATATTATCCTTTTATATAAGTGCAAGCATTAATTAATTAACCCTTAACATTCCTTAACATACTTTGTAAAACAATATAACTTTTAAATGGTCCATAGAGTCCAGCTTTACTCTGCTGGCAACCTTGTGCAGCTCATCAGCCATCCTAACACTGGCTCGATGAGTGCCCCCCATCCTTCTCTTATGACCACTTCTTCCTAGCCACCAAAGGCCTATCCACCTGTAACTCTCCTACAACAACTGTTCTCTCTCCCCTATCCACTCACTCACTCCTCTATGGACCCCCGCCACCGCAGGAGGGCTGTACGCCTTCAGCTCTCCTGCCCTCCACCACCGCTAAAGCCAACTGTGCTGATTCTTGGAAGTTATTATTTAGTATGTCTGAACCCAGATCTATCAAATTGACACCGTCTCTACCATACCACCAACTCTGAAATGACTCCTGATGCCTACAGACCAACCCGTTGTTCCTCCTCACAAATTTGCCCACCACTTTGTTAATTTTCATCCTTACCTTCTCTAGAGCCTTCCAGTTACGCCCACCTCTCCAATTCTGTCTAGGAACGATGTCAGACCACATCAGCAAAACCCCAGAAAAAAAAGCTCCTGCCCCCCCCTGTGGTTGCTCCTGGTAGTTCTGCTGAATATATGATGTAGAACCTGGGGGAAGCGCTGATTTACTGCAGTTACCATAGTTTATTACATAGATTACTGCCCATTTCATAGTGAATAGATCAACAATATGTCCCTGTCTGTACCCTGTACCCATCACAGAACCATCTCCTATACAGACCCCCACTCACACTGCTTCCTCCCACCTTATTTTATAGGACTAACACTGCCATGTTTCACTCTCTAATAAACCTGATCCCAAATCTCCTCTGTACCAGACAACAACCTGGCTCCCCGTTAAACAGGGCATTGTATATAAATCCTTCTCCTAACATTTAAATCCCTTCACTCTGCTGCTCCTCCTTATATTTCCTCTCTAGTGTCCCCATATGTTCCTGGTCATACCCTCCGCTCATCGCAGAACCATCTCCTATACAGACCCCCCACTCACACTGCTTCCTCCCACCTTATACCTTTCTCTCTAGTGTCCCCATATGTCCCTGTCCGTACCCTGTACCCATCACAGAACCATCTCCTGTACAGACCCCCCACTCACACTGCTTCCTCCAACTTATACCTTTCTCTCTAGTGTCCCCATATGTCCCTGTCCGTACCCTGTACCCATCACAGAACCATCTCCTATACAGACCCCCACTCACACTGCTTCCTCTCGCCTTAAACCTTTCTCTCTAGTGTCCTCATATGTCCCTGTCCGTACCCTGTACCCATCACAGAACCATCTCCTATACAGACCCCCCACTCACACTGCTTCCTCCCACATTAAACCTTTCTCTCTAGTGTCCCCATATGTCCCTGTCCGTACCCTGTACCCATCACAGAACCATCTCCTATACAGACCCCCACTCACACTGCTGGGACAGAATTTTTGAATTCTATTCCCCTCCCTCTACCAAGTGGCGCTATATATATATATATATATATATATATATATACCAGAATTTTTGATATAGTGCATAATAAAAGATATATATTTGATGACATTTTAATGCAGTCAGTGTATTGATTATAATTAAATTTGGTTATAATCTACACTGTTTAGTGCATAAAATATGGGTAATAATAATTGCAGCATTAAATCCAACATTAAGAACACAGGGACACAGGGACACGAGAAGAATAAGCATTGCCAAGTGAACTGTTGTACGGAAGTTTAAAAGCCACTGCTGATACCTGCATGAAAAAAACATCATGAGAAAATATAAAAAAGAACAAGTTACCAGTCAGCTGCTATTTGTACAGAGCTCCGCCCAGTCGCTGCCAATGCTTTCTGCCTGTATAAGAACATGGTTGGTTAGAGTGAGGAAGGTACATGGTAATTGTTTGACATTTATAGACTTTTCTTTTGTGGCCCTTTGCAGAGTGAACAGCAAAACATTAACTAAAACAGGTCAACACAGTATTGTCTGTCACCAGTCATATTTAGATTCAGAAAGTTTTCTGGGGGATGAGGATGTTGGTAAAACAGTGCCAGAAAGTCGTAATACAGAATGGTTAACACAACATGGCAGGGCTTGTGCTATGTATCTGCCAGAAAGTCCTAATACAGAATGGTTAACACAACATGGCAGGGCTTGTGCTATGTATCTGCCAGGAAGTCGTAATACAGAATGGTTAACACAACATGGCAAGGCTTGTGCTATGTATCTGCCAGAAAGTACTAATACAGAATGGTTAACACAACATGGCAGGGCTTGTGCTATGTATCTGCCAGAAAGTCCTTATACAGGAAGGTTAACACAACATGGCAGGGCTTGTGCTATGTATCTGCCAGAAAGTACTAATACAGGAAGGTTAACACAACATGGCAGGGCTTGTCCTATGTATCTGCCAGCAAGTCGTAATACAGGAAGGTTAACACAAAATGGCAGGACTTGTGCTATGTATCTGCCAGAAAGTCGTAATACAGAATGGTTAACACCACGTGGCAGGGTTAGTGCTATGTATCTGCCAGAAAGTACTAATATGAATGGTTAACACAACATGGCGGGGCTTGTGCTATGTATCTGCCAGAAAGTACTAATATAGAATGGTTAACACAACGTGGCAGGGCTTGTGCTATGTATCTGCCAGAAAGTACTAATATAGAATGGTTAACACAAAGGACTTTCTCAGGTTGGATACCATGCACAAGGCCCCCATGCCTGTTGTGTTAACCATTTGTATTAGTACTTGTCTGGCAGAATACATAGCACAAGCCTTGCCATGTTGTGTTAACCATTCTGTATTACGACTTCCTGCAGATACATAGCACAACCCTGCCATGTTGTGTTAACCATTCTGTATTAAGACTTTCTGGCAGATACATAGCACAAGCCCTGTCATGTTGTGTTAACCTTCCTGTATTGGACTTTCTGCGCAGATACACACACAAGCCCTGCCATGTTGTGTTTAACCTTCTGTATTACGACTTTCTGCGATACATAGCACAAGTCCCTGCCATGTTGTGTTAACCTCTGTATTAGACCTTTCTGGCAGATACATGCACAAGTCCTGCCATGTTGTGTTAACCATTCTGTATAGACTTTCTGGCAGATACATAGCACAAGCCCTGCCATGTTGTTGTTAACCCTTCCTTTATAGGACTTCTGGCAGATACATAGCACAAAGCCCTGCCATGTTGTGTGTAACCATTCTGTATTAGGACTTTCTCTTGGCAGTACATAGCACAACCCCCGCCATGTTTGTGTAACCATTCTGTATTACGACTTCCTGGCAGATACATAGCACAAGCCCTGCATGTTGTGTTAACCATTCTGTATTAAGACTTTCGTGCAGATACTAGCACAAGCCCGTCATGTTGTGTTAACCTTCCTGTATTAGGACTTTCTGGCAGATACATAGCACAAGCCTGCCATGTTGTGTTAAACCTTCCTGTATAGGACTTTCTGGCAGATACATAGCACAGCCTGCCAGTTTGTGTTAACCATTCTGTATTACGACTTTCTGGCAGATAACATAGCACAGCCCTGCCATGTTGTGTTAACCTCCTGTATTATGACTTTCTGCGCAGATAGATAGCACAAGCATTCCTCCTGTTGTGTTAACCATTCTGTATTAATCACTTCCTATCATTCCTGGCAGATACATAGCACAGCCCTGCCATGTTGTGTTAACCAATGTATTAAGCTTTTCTGGCAGATACTAGCACAAGCCCGCCATGTTGGTTAACCTTCTGTATTAGGACTTTCTTCAGATACATAGCACAAGCCCTGCCATGTTGTGTTAACCTTCCTGTATTGGACTTTCTGCAGATAATAGCACAAGCCCTGCCATGTTGTGTTAACCATTCTGTTTACACTTTCTGGCAGATAGCACAACCCTGCCATGTTGGTTAACCATTCTGTATACGACTTTCGGCCAGATACATAGCACAAGCCCTGCCATGTTGTGTTACCCTTCCTGTATAAGACTTTCTGGCAGATACATAGCACAAAGCCCTGCCATGTTTGTGTACCATTCTGTATAGGACTTTCTTGGCAGATACATCACAGCCCCGCCATGTTGGTGTTAAACCTTCTGTATTACGACTTCCTGGCAGATACATAGCACAAGCCCTGGCATGTTGTGATAACCATTCTGTATTAGACTTTCTGGCAGATACATAGCACAAGCCCGGTCATGTTGTGTTAACCTTCCTGTATTAGGACTTTCTGCAGATACATAGCCAAGTCCTGCCATGTTGTGTTAACCATTCTGTTTACAACTTTCTGGCTGATACATAGCACCAGTCCTGCCCTGTGTTTTACCCTTCCTGTATTAGGACTTTTCTGGCAGATACATAGCACAAGTCCTCGCCATGTTATGTAAGAACCATTCTGTATAATCAGATACATAGCACAAGCCCTGCCATGTTGTGTTAACCTTCCTGTATAAGTACTTTCTGGCAGATACATAGCACAAGCCCTGCCATGTTGTGTTAACCATTCTGTTTTAGGACTTTCTGGCAGATACATAGCACAAGCCCCGCCATGTTGTGTCTATTATAAAGTCTAATAAGGAAGGTTAACACAACATGGGGCTTGTGGTATGTATCTGCTAGAAAGTCCCTAATACAGGAAGGTTAACACCACATGGCCAGGGCTTGTCTATTATCTGCTAGAAAGTCTATACAGGAAGGTTACCCAACTGGCAGGACTTGTGCTATGTATCTGCCAGAAAGTCCTCATACAGGAAAGGATTTACACAACATGGCAGGGCTTGTGCTATGTACTGCCAGAAAATCTAATACATAAGAGGTTAACACAACATGGCAGGCTTGTGTTATGTATCTGCAGAAAGTCGTAATACAGAATGGTTACACAACATGGCAGGGCTTGTGCTAGTATCTGCTAGAAGTCCTAATACAGAAGGTTTAACACAACATGGCAGGGCTTGTGTACTGTATCTGCCAGAAAGTCCTAATAACAGGAAGGTTAACACAACATGGCAGGGCTGTGCTATGTATCTGCCAGAAAATCTTAATACATAATGGTTAACTAAACATGGCAGGGCTTGTGCTATGTATCTGCCAGAAGTCGTATAATACAGAATGTAACAACAACATGGCAGGGCTTGTGTCTATGTATCGCTAGAAGTCCTAATACAGGAAGGTTACACACACATGGCAGGGACGTGGTTATCTATCTGCAAGCAAAGTCCTAATACAGGAAGGTTAACACAACATGGCAGGGCTTGTGCTATGTATCTGCCAGAAAGTCTCGTAATACAAATGGTAAACAACATGGCAGGACTTGTGCTATGTATCTTCCAGAAAGTCCTAATACAGGAGGTTTAACACAACATGACAGGGCTTGTGTGCTATGTATCTGCCAGGAAAATCTTAATACAGAATGGTTTAACCCAACATGGCAGGCTGTGCTAGTATCTGCCGGAAGTCGTAATACAGAATGGTTAACACACATGGTAGGGCTTGTGCTATGTATCTGCCAGAAAGTATAATACAGAATGGTTAACACACATGGCAGGGCTTTGTGCTATTGTAATCTAGCCAAACAGAAACTCGTTAATACAGAAATGGTTAACACAACATTGCAGGGCTTTGCTATACATCTGCTAGAAGTCGTAATACAGGTTCAATGTTAACACACAGGGTAGGCTTGTGCTATGTATCTGCAGAAAGTCCTAATACAGAAAGGATTAACACAAACATGGGCAGGACCTGTGCCCCCTATTTATCTGCCAGAAAGTCTATACATAATGGTTAAACCACAACATGGCAGGGCTTTTGTGCTATGTACATCTGCCGGAAGTACGTAAACTAATACAGAAGTTAACACCACATGGCAGGGGCTTGGTGCTATCTATCTGCTAGAAAGTCTAATACAGGAAGGTTTACACAACATGGCGGGGGGCTTGTGCTACTGTCTCTGCCAGAAAGTCTAGATAACGATGGTTACACTAACATGGCAGGACTTGTGCTATGTTCTGCAGAGAAGTCTAATACGAGGGTAACCACAGGTAGCACGTTTCTCTCAACAAACAATAGACGGTAACACAATGGAGGCTCTATGATTCAAAGTCGTAAAATGGTAACTCTCAGATTGGTGTAGTCTTCCAGAACTTCGGAAGGTTACAAAGAGATCGTGCATGATCACGAACTATACAGAATGGTAACACAACATGGCAAGACTTGCTGCTATCTTCTGCAAGAAAGTCCTAATAAGGAAGGTTAAACCAACATGGCAGGGCTTGGTATGTAATCTCCAGAAAGTCGTATACAAGATACACAGAACTGGTTATAATCTCAAACCTAATCAGTACACAGCGAGGCTTGTGCTATGTATCTGCCAGAAAGTACTTAATACAGGAAGGTCTAACACACAGGCAGGGCTTGTGCTATGTATCTGCCAGGAAGTCAATACCGGAACTGGTTAACACAAACATGGAGGAGCTTGTGCTCATGGTATATCTGCCCGAGAAGTCATAATACAGAATGGTTTATCACACATACATGTGGGGTGTGTGCTATGTATCGGCCAGAAAAGTCGTAATACGAATGGTTAACACACATGGCATTGGGGGGCTTGTGCTGTATATCTGCCCAGACAAGTCCTAATACAGTAGCGTTAAACACAACATGGCAGGGCTTGTGCTATAGATCCTGCTAGAAAGTCCCATACAAGGAAGCGGTTAACACAACATGGCAGGGCTTGTGCTATGTATCTGCACAGAAATCAACTTAAAGGCAAGGTAACCACAACAGTGGCGGCTTGTGTATTGTTTCTGCCAGCGAAGAGAAAGACTCGATTAAAAGTTAACACAGCAGCTTGAGATCGAGTGTATACGATGACACAACATGGCAGGACTTGTGCTATCTATCTGCAAGAAAAGTCCTAATCAGGAAGGTTAACACAACTGAGAGGGCTTGTGACTATGTATCTGCCAGAAAGTCCGTTGTAGACAGATGGTTTAACATACATGGAGGACTTGTGCATGTATCTGCCCAGAAGTCACTAATAACAGGAAGGTTAACACACCATGGGCAGGACTTGTGCAGTATTCAGCACGAAAGTCTTAATACAGAAGTGGTTAACACAACATGGAGACTGTGCTTCTATCTGCAAGAAAAGTCCTAATACAGGAAGGTTAACACCATGCAGGGCTTGGCTATGATCTGCCAGAAGAAAGTCGTATACAGATGGTACATAACATGGCAGGATTGTGCTATGTAATCTGCCAGAAAAGTCCTAATACAGGAAGGTTAACAAACATGGCAGGGACTTGTTCTATTGTATCTGCAGAAAGTCGTAATACAGAATGACTTAACACAACATGGCAGGGACTTTGCTATGTATCTGTCCGAAAGTCCTAATACAGGAAGGTTAACACAAAATGACAGGCTTGTGCTATGGATACTGCCAGAAAGTCTTAATACAGAATGGTTAAAACACAAATGCAGGGTTGTGGCTATGTATCTGCCAGGAAGTCGTAAACAGAATGGTTTAACACAACATGGCGGGCTTGTGCTATGGATCTGCCAGAAAAAGTCTATCTAAACAGAATGGTTAAACACACATGGCAGGGCTTGTGGTAGGTATCTCCAGAAAGTCTTATACAGGAAGGTTAACACAACATGGCAGTGGCTTGTAGCTATGTATCTGCCAGAAAGTCTAATACAGAATGGTTAACACAACATGGGGGGCTTGTGCTATGTATCGTCAGAAAGTCGAATACAGAATGGTTAAAACAACATGGCAGGGCTTGTGCTATATAGTCGCGTAGAAAGTCCCTAATACAGGAAGGTTTAACAAAACATGGCAAGGGCTTGTGCTATGGATCTGCTAGAAAGTCCTAATACAGGAAGGTTAACACAAACATGGCGGCGGGCTGTTGTGGTATGATCTGCTCAGACAATCTTAATACATAATGGTTACACAACATGGCAGGCTGCTGCTGCTGTATCTGCCCAGGAATCGTAATACAGAATGGTTAACACAACATGGCAGGACTTGTGCTATCTATCTGAAGAAAGTCCTAATACAGAAGGTTAACACAACATGGCAGGGCTTGTGCCTGTATCTGCCTAGAAAGTCGTAATACAGAATGGTTAACATAACAGGCAGGGACTTGTGCTATGTATCTGCAAGAAAGTCCTAATACAGGAAGGTTAAACACAACATGGCGGACTTGTGCTATGTATCTGCCAGAAAGTCGTTAATACAGAATGGTTAACACAACATGGCAGGACTTGTGCTATGTATCTTGCCAGAAGTCCTAATACAGGAAGGTTAACACAACATGACAGGGCTTGTGCTATGTATCTGCCAGAAAGTCTTCTTAATACAGACATGGTTCAAACACAACATGCCAGGGCTTGTGTATGTATCTGCCAGAAAGTCTTAATACAGAATGGTTAACAAACTTGGCAGGGCTGTGCTATGTATCTGCCAGAAAGTCGTAATTACAGAATGGTAACACAACTGGCAGGGCTTGTGTTGCTATACATCTGTAGAAAAGTCCATACACGGAAGGTTAACCAAACACCTGGCCAGGGTGTGCGATGTATCTGCTAGAAAGTCCTAATACAGGAAGGTTAACACAACAGGCGGGCTTGTGCTATGTATCGCCAGAAAATCTTAATACATATGGTTACACAACATGGCAGGGCTTGTGCTATGTACTGCCAGGAAGGCGTAATACAGAATGGTAACACAACATGGAAGGACTTGTGCTATCTATCTGCAAGAAAGTCCTAATACAGGAAGGTTAACACACAACATGGCAGGGCTTGTGCTATGTATCTGCCCAGAAAGTCGTAATACAGAATGGTTAACATAACATGGCAGGATTGTGCTATGTATCTGCCGAAAGTCCTATACGAAGGTAACAACAACATGGAGGACTTGTGCTATTGTATCAGCCAGAAAAGTTTGTAATACAGGAATGGTTAACACAACATGGCAGGACTGTGTATGTATCTGCCAGAAAGTCCTACTACAGGAAGGTTAACACAACATGACAGGGACTTGTCTATGTATCTGCCAGAAAGTTTAATCACAGAATGGTTATCCAACATGCCAGGGCTTGTTGTAGTATCTGCCAGGAAGTCGTATACAGAATGGTTAAACACAACTGGCGGGGCTTTGTGCTATGTATCTGCCAAAAGTTCCTAATACAGAATGGTTAACACAACATGGCAGGCTTGTGTATGATCTGCCAGAGAAAGTATTATACAGGAAGGTTAACACAACATGGCCAGGGCTTGTGCTATGTATCTGCCAGAAAGTCGTATACGAATGGTTAACACAACATGGCAGGGCTTGTGCTATGTATCTGCCAGAAAGTCGTAATACAGAATGGTTAAAAAACAAACATGGCAGGGCTTGTGCTATATCTGCCAGAAAAGTCCTTATCAGGAAGGTTAACACAAACATGGCAGGGCTTGTGCTATGTATATGCCGAAGAAGTCCTTATACAGGAAGTCTAACACAACATGGCAGGGCGTTGTGCTATGTATCTGCCAGAAGTCTAATACGAATGGTTAACACAACATGGCAGGGCTTGTGCTATGTATCTGTCAGAAAGTCGTAATACAGAATGGTTAACACAACATGGGCAGGGCTTGTGCTATATATCTGCTAAGAAAGTCCTAATACAGGGAAGGTTAACACAACATGGCAGGGCTTGTGCTATGTATCGGTAGAAAGTCCCTAATACAGAAGGTTAACAAAATGGCGGGGCTTGTGCTATGTATCTGCCCAGACAATCTTAATAACTAATGGTTAACACAACATGGCAGGGCTTGTGCTATGTATAATCTGCCAGGAAAGTCGTAAACGAATGGTTAACACAACATGGCAGGACTTGTGATCTATCAGCAAGAAAGTCCTAATACAGGAAGGTAACACAACATGGCTAGGGCTTGTGCTATGTATCTGCCAAGAAAGTCGTAATACAGAATGGTTAACATAAACATGGCAGGACTGGTGCTATGTATCTGCCAGAAAGTCCTAATACAGGAAGGTAAAACCAACAATGGCAGGACTTGTGCTATGTATCTGCCAGAAAGTCGTAATACAGAATGGTTAACACAACATGGCAGACTTGTGCTATGTATCTGCCAGGAAAGTCCTAATACAGGAAGGT
Organism: Hymenochirus boettgeri; assembly: GCA_019447015.1. Taxonomy (NCBI): domain Eukaryota; kingdom Metazoa; phylum Chordata; class Amphibia; order Anura; family Pipidae; genus Hymenochirus; species Hymenochirus boettgeri. The sequence continues at coordinate 8,608 of JAACNH010000842.1, read as the reverse complement.
AACACAACATGACCAGGGCTTGTGCTATGTATCTGCCAGAAAGTCTACGACATAAGAATGGTTACACACAACATTGCCCAGGGCCTTGTGCTATGTATCTGCCAGAAAGTCTTAATACAGAATGGTTAACACAACATGGCAGGGCTTGTGCTATGTATCTGCCAGAAAGTCGTAATACAGAATGGTTAACACAACATGGCAGGGCTTGTGCTATATATCTGCTAGAAAGTCCTAATACAGGAAGGTTAACACAAACTGCAGGGCTTGTGCATGTATCATGCCTAGAAAGTCCATACAGGAAGGTTAACCACAACATGGGGGGCTTGTGCTATGCTATCTGCCAGATAAATCTTAATAAATATGGTGTTACACACAACATGGCAGGCGTGGTGCTATGTATCGCCAGGAAGTTCGTAATACAGAATGGTTAACACAACATGGCACAGGACTTGTGCTATGTATCTGCAGAAAGTCCTAATACAGGAAGGTTAACACAACATGGCAGGGCTTGTGTATGTATCTGCCAGAAAGTCGTAATACAGAATGGTTCACAACATGGCAGGGACTTGTGCTATGTATCTGCCAGAAGAAGTCCAAATACAGGAAGGTTAACACAACATGGACGGGCTGTGCTATGTATCAGCCAGAAAGTCTTAATACAGAATGGTACTAACACAACATGGCGGATTGTGCTATGTATCTGCCAGAAAGTCTAATACAGGAAGGTTAACACAACATGGCAGGGCTTGTGCTATGATCTGCCAGAAAGTCTTAATACAGAATGGTTCACACAACATGGCCAGGGCTTGTGCTATGTATCTGCCAGGAAGTCGTAATACAGAATGGTTAACACAACATGGCGGGGCTTGTGCATGTATTGCCAGAATTCCAATACAGGAATGGTTAACACAAACATGGCAGGGCTTGTGCTATGTATCTGCCAGAAAGTCCTTATACAGGAAGGTTAACACAACATGGCAGGGCTTGTGCTATGTATCTGCCAGAAAGTTATACAGAATGGTTAACACAACATGGCAGGGCTTGTGCTATGTATCTGCCAGAAAGTCGTATAACAGAATGGTTAACACAACATGGCAGGGCTTGTGCTATTATCTGCAGAAAGTCTAATACAGGAAGGTTAACACAACATGGCAGGGCTTGTGCTATGTATCTGCAAGAAAGTCCTAATACAGAAGGTAAACACAACCTGGCGGGGCTGTGCTAGTATCTGCCAGAAATCTAATACGGATATGGTTAACACAACATGGCAGGGCTTGTGCTATGTATCTGCCAGGAAGTCGTTAATACAGAAGGTACACAACATGCAGGAATGTGTGCTATTATCTGCAAGAAAGTCTAATACAGAAGGTTAACACAACATGGCAGGGTCTGTGCTATGTATGCTGCTAGAAAGTCTACTACCGAATGGGTTAACAAACATGGCGGGCTTGTGCTATGTACTGCCAGAAAGTTCTAATACAGGAATGGTAACACAACATGCAGGGCTTGTGTATGTATCTGCCAGAAGTCCTATACAGGAAGGTTAACAACAAACTGGCAGGGCTTGTGGCTATGTACTGCCGCAGAAAGTCGTAATACAGAATGGTTAACACAACATGGCGGCTTGTGCTATGTATCTGCCAGAAAGTCCTAATACAGGAAGGTAACACAACATGGCCGACTTGTGCCTATGTATCTGCCAGAAAGTCGTAATACAGAACGGTTAACACAACATGGCAGGACTTGTGCTTGTATCTGCCAGAAAGTCCTAATACAGAAGGTTAACACAACATGCAGGGCTTGTGTATGTCATCTGCCGAAAGTCTTAATACAGAATGGTAACACAACATGGCAGGGCTTGTGCTATGTATCTGCAGAAGTCGTAATACAGAATGGTTTAACACAAACATGAGGCAGGACTTGTGGCTATGTATCTGCCAGAAAAGTACTAACTACAGAGGTTAAACAACCAACATGGCAGGGCTTGTGCTATGTTACTGCAGAAGTCCTGATACAGAAGGTTAACACAAACATGGCAGGGCTTGTGCTATTTCTGCCAGAAAGTACTAATACAGGAAGGTTTAACAACAACATGGCAGGGCTGTATGTGCCATGTATCTGCCAAGCAAGTCAGTAAAACAGGTAAGGTTAACACAAAATGGCAGGACTTGTGCTATTGATCTGCCAGAAGAAAGTCGTAATACGAATGGTAACACCAAGTGGCAGGTTGTGCTATGTATCTGCCAGAAAGTCTAATATGAATGGTTAACACAACATGGCGGGGCTTGTGCTATGTATTGCAGAAAGTACTAATATAGAATGGTTAACACAACGTGGCAGGGCTTTGTGTATGTACTGCCAGAAAGTACTAATATAGAATGGTTAACACAACATGGCAGGGCTTGTGCTATTTATTGCCAGAAAGTCTAATACAGGAAGGTTAAACAACATCGACAGGGCTTGTGCTAGGTATCTGCCAAGGAAAGTCTTTAATACAGAAGGGTTAACACAACATGGCCAGGGGCTTTGCTATGTATCTGCGCAGGAAGTCGTAATACAGAATGGTTAACACAACATGGGCAGGGCTTGTGCTATGTGATCTGCCAGAAAGTCCCATAACAGAATGGTTAACACAACATGGCAGGGCTTGTGCTATTGTATCTGGCCAGAAAGTCTTATACAGGAGGTTAACACAACATGGCAGGGCTTTGTGCTATTATCTGCCAGAAAGTACTAATACAGGAAGGTTAACACAACATGGCAGGGCTTGGTGCTATGTATCTGCCAGAAAGTGGTAATACAGGAAGGTTAACACAACATGGCAGGATTGTGCTTGTATATGCCAGAAAGTCGTAATACAGAATGGTAACACACGTGCAGGGCTTGTGTATGTATCGCCCGAAGACTAATATAGAATGGTTAACACAACATGGCGGGGCATGTGCTATGTATCTGCCAGAAAAGTACTAATATAGAATGGTTAACACAAAGTGGCAGGGCTTGTGCTATGTATCTGCCAGAAAGTCTTAATAGACAGGAAGGTTATCACAAACGTGGAAGGGCTTGTGCTGTTGTATCTGCCAGAAAGTACTAATACAGAAATGGTTAACACCACGTGGCAGGGCTTGTGCTATGTATCTGCCAGAAAGTACTAATATAGAAGGTTAACACAAACGTGGCAGGGCTTGTGCTATGTATCTGCCAGAAAGAAGAAAGTACTAATATAGAATGGTTATCACAATGTGGCAGGGCTTGTGCTGTGTATCTGCCAGAAAGTACTAATACAGAATGTTAAACCACGTGGCAGGGCTTGTGCTATGTATCTGCCAGAAAGTACTAATATAGAATGGGTAACACAAACATGGCGGGGCTTGTGCTATGTATCTGCCAGAAAGGACTAATATAGATGGTTAACACAACATGGTGGGCTTGTGCTATGTATCTGCCAGAAGAAAGGAAATAATAGACAAATGGTTAACACAACATGGTGGGGGCTTGTGCTATCGTATCTGCCAGAAAGGACTAATATAGAAGGTTAACACAACGGTGGCAGGGTTGTGCTATGTATCTGCAGAAGGAGACTAAATATAAAGGTAACACAAACAGTGTGGGGCTTGCTTGCAATGTATCAGGGTCTTAATGCACATTCACCAGAAGCGCTAAATATGTCTTATTGCGAATTCCATCAGCATGTAGTCAAGTAATCAATCACATTGACGGTATGACTATACTGTTTATAAACAGATGATGGGATATAATTGGGAATGTTGTCCCTCCATGAGGTTATGTCAGCCTACATCAAGGATGTTACCAACCTCGCGGCCCTCCAGATGTTTGAAAACTACAACTACAACTCCCAGCATCCTTGGTTTTTCTCAAATAGAGGAGAATGCTGGGATTTCTAGTTTCAAACAGGGAGGGCCGCGGTTGGACACCACCTGGCCTACATGATACATCTTCATGGGGGGAACCATCCCTTCATTCCTTACAACTACCAGACCCATATCAGAGTGCAACCCGCACTTTGTGTATTCTAATCTTTTTAATCTAGCAATGAGTGCAACAAAACCAGACACATGATGGTGATAAGTGATGATGTACTCACACTGGATGCTCAGGGAACCATAGCCAGCAGAGGGTCCACCAGGGAAGCAGCTGCTCTTGGTTTAGTTGAGTATTTGCATAATGAGAAGAGAGGTGAGAGCCAGTGTTCCTCTCGTGCATTCTGTATGACACAATGACCCAGACAGGAAAAAGACTCCTGTCAGACATTCCGCCAAGCATCAGCTCAGTAGTCAGGAAATTAGATTGCTTATTGAAAACAAAAACCTTAATATGTCTCAGTCGCTACATACCCTAAATAGCACGGTACGCCATATTGAGTCTATGGATGTGTATATAGAGCCACCAAAAGAGCTCCAAAAAGGCCAATGCATAACTTTGATGCAGCCACTCCAAGCCACAGCCTTCACTCTTTCTGGAAATAGCCCCTACAAAATTCACCATTCTATAACAGAACAGGGACTTCATCTCCTATCCAGGGACCACGTTTCTCACCACCTGCCCCCCACCCCATCCTCTTTCTCTTATTCCCTGCCTCTTCCTTCATTCCAGCCTTGACCGCTCTCTTAACTTGCCACTGACCAAGGGATTTTCCACCCTCATGCCGGTTGTATGCACCTAACTTAAAAAATTCCTCCCTGGACCAGTCCTGCCTCGTTTCCAGCATACAGCCTGTCTCCTTCTCCGTTTTGCTTCCAAACTACTGGAAAAAGACATGTCTATGCTGAATGGTCAGTACCTGCTTGCTAACTCTCTTTTTTACCACCTCCAGTTCAGGCTTCCGCCCTAAACATCCACGGAAAATGCCCTCACTAAGTGACACAATGATCACTAGGCTAAATCAAGGGTCATACTCTTCCTCATTTCATCTTGATCATTCCTCTGCTTTTGAACTGTTCCATCACCCTCTACTTTTAAGACCTGGCCTCCTGTAGGTATCCATCAAACTGCATTTGTTAAGCTTTCCTCCTATCTCTCTGGTAGGACCTTATACAGGAGGATTCAATTTAAAAGTTACTTATCATTAAAAATGGGCATAATTTTGCCCCCAAACTAAGTTATGGTTAGCTTCAACTGTTAAAATAGGATTCAGTACGGGCCCCTTCTTTCTTTTTCTACATCTACACTATGCGATAGTGACTAATTAGTTAATTTGAATGTCAGTATCACCTGATGCGGATGAACCAAATTACATTCGCCCAGGTCCAAAATTGCCGTAGTGCTACCTCTGACTTAGTCATTCACTACCTCAACTTAAACATGGACTTGACTGAATTGTTCACTTTTCACCATTTTCGTCTACGCATCTGCTGTTCCTCTCCCTAGTGTTACTATTAATATTAACAATCCACACCTATATCACCATCTCACTCATAACGCTAGATTTATTCAGATGTTCCTTCAAAACCCCATGTCAACAGGGTTACCAATCTCCTGTGGCTCCAACTCAGAAAACATCTACCGCATTCATCCCGTTCTCTCAAAAGAAGTTACAAAAAAATCCTGATTCACCCCTTATCATCCCCAGCTAGATACTGCAACACTCTCCTGTATGGTTTACCAAACCACACCTGCTACTAACTTCATAATCCATCCTCAGGGCGTCCTCAGACTTTTGCCACCTGAAAAAAAATCAAAAGTGCGCACTGCCACCCTCGCCGCACCACGTGGAAGGGGTGGTGGTTTTATAATTGCAAGGTGGTGTATGATTTGTCCAGGAAAGAGGGATGTGGGCTATGTCAGAACTTGGGAAGGGCTTTTATACATGACTGGTAAAAATGCCCACAATGACTGGTAAATGGTGCCACCAGTGACATGGGAATTAGATGCCCACGATGTGACTGTAAATTAAGCCTAACATTTGATTTGATTGCAGGGCTGAATTACATTGATTTGATAAATAATGCAGTCAGAAGGGAAGGGGTGGCGTTGTAGCTGCATTCTGTTGTGTGTAAGAGTCACAGCTTCCCATGCTATTACCCCCCGCCAAAGTGACATAACTCCTGAAAATGTGTTTTTTTATAGAATTGTTTGGGGGGCCCTGGTCCTTGGGCCCCAGGCACCATGGAAAAAAAACATGTGGCCACCAGGCACCCTAGCCAGCCAAAAAAAACAACCCATTGCTGCATCAAATTGAGCCTCCCTATAGAGTGATGCACTCGTCAATGGCTTCACCATGCCTCATTAGAGAGGCAGCCCTGTCCATCCTCAACTTGCTGCCCAGCTCATTCATTTTCTCTTCCGCATTTATAATATGCCTCTCCTCTCAGTCACTCACCACGTGGCCCCATTACTAAAGTATCTAGTTCAAGCTGCTACCCATAAGACTATAAAACCTCCATATCTCACCCTATCTAATAAAGCACTTACCCTCCTATACCCACAGAAAAAGCGGTTAACAGCCCTCCATATATCTCACCATATCTATACAAAGTCCTATCCAAACAGACCCTCCATATATCTGCACACCTATCCTATAAAGCCAAGGTATCCACAACAGCCCCTCCATATATCTCACCCTATTCCACTAAAGCACTATCCAACACAGCCCTCAATATACCAGCAAAGCATCTACCTATAAAGCACTCCCATACCCAAACACAGAGCACCCCGTCCAATATTCTCACCTATCCTATAAAGCACTATCCAACACAGCCATCCCCGACTTAAATCACAGACTTCTCACCCGATCCTATAAAAGCGCTATCCAACACAGCCTCCATATACTCACCCTATCCTTGTTTTATTAAACACTATCCAACACAGCCCTCCAATCATTACTCACCATCTAAGAATCACACCCCTCCATATACCTAACATACAAGCCCATATCCAAACAGCCCCCATATATCTACCCATCCTATAAAAGCGACTATTTTTTTTCCCAGACACAGGACCCTCCATATATCCACCCTACCTATAAAGCGCATCACACACAGCCCTCCATATATCTCCATCACCTAAATAAACATCCAATCACACAGCCCCTCAGTATATCTCCCCTATCCTCTAAAGCCAATATCCAACACACACCTCCATATATCTACCCTACTAAACACTCAAAACTCATTCTACTACTATAAAGCACCTATCCAACAAAGCCCCTCAATAGATTCACCCTATCTATGCCAATCAAAACCGCCCCATATACCTACCTATACTACAACGACCCATCTAGATCTCACCCTTATCCTATAAAGCACTATCCAACCAGCTCCTCCATATACTCACCATTCCTATAAAGAATATCCAACACAGCCCTCCATATATCTCACCCTATCCTATAAGCACTATCCAACACAGCCCTCAATATATTAACCCTATTTTTCCCCTATAAAGCACTATCCAACAAAGCCACCATCATATCTCACCATACTATAAAGCATATCCAACACAGCCCCTCCATATATCTCACCCTATCTAATAAAGCACATATCCAATCACAGCCCTCCATATATCTCACCCTATCCTATAAAGCACTTCCAACACAAGCCCCTCCATATATTCTCACCTTCCTAATAAAGCACTATCCCATCACAGCCCCTCCACATATTCACCCTATCCTAAAGCACTATCCACACAGCCCCCCAATATATCTCACCTACAATGATAAAGCACATATCCAAAAAGCCCCTCATATATCTCACACTATCATAAAGCACTATCCAACACAGCCCCTCATATGTCACCCTATCTATAAAGAACGCTCCAACCACAGACCCTAATATATCTCACCCTATCCTATAAGCACTATCAAACACAGCCCTCCAATATCTCCAACCTATATCCTATCAAAGCGTATCAACACAGACCCTCCATATGTCACCCTATCTATAAAGCACTAATTCCAACCACAGCCCTCCAATATCTCACCCTATCCTATAAGCACATCCAACACCAGGCCTCCATATGATCTCACCCATATCCATTAGAGCCTATCCAACACAGACCTCCAATATATCTCACCTATCCTATAAGAGACGATCCAAACACAGAGCCTCCATGATATTCCCCTAGATGATATAAGAGCATCATCCAACACAGCACCATCCAATATCTCACTCTATCCGTATTAAAGCACAGCACAACACAGCCTCCGTTATATAGCTCACCGGTATCCTATAAAGTACTATCCAACACAACCATCCATATGATCTCAACCCGTATCTATAAAGGCACGATCACACACCAGCCCTCCATATATCTCACCCTTCCTATAAAGCACTATCCAACACAGCCCCTCCATATATCTACCTATAGCCTATAAGCACATCCAACACAGCCTCCAATATATCTCACCTATCGATAAAGCACTATCAAACAAGCCCTACAATATCTCACCATATCCTATGAAAGCACTTATCCAACACAGGCCCTACCATATACTACACTATCCTAATAAAGCACTATCACACAGCCCCTCCTAATATCTCACCCAGCTATCCTATAAAGCACTATCCAACACAGCCCTCCATATATCTCACCCTATCATATAAAGCACTATCCAAAACAGCCCTCATATAATCTCACCCTATCCTATAAAGCA